>RQTK01001264.1:75528-96001 GCA_003991915.1 Elysia chlorotica
GAGAGAGAGAGAGAGAGAGAGAGAGAGAGAGAGAGAGAGAGAGAATGAGAGGATTATTACAGTAAGATAAAAACTAGGAACAAATTAATGAAAAGACAAAGATAGCTTAACGAATTATAAGCGGAGAGGGAGGGAAGACGTTTTGCCCTAGTTGCAGAAAGTGAAAGTTACATTAATATTCATGAGAAAAGAATACCGTTATCACCATTTGCCACACAGTATAGCCTATATTGTGCTGATGTTGGACGTTAAACCAACTCAACTTCAACTCCAACTATCTCGCTCTCTCGCTCTCTCTTTCTTCTTTTTTCCCTTTCTTTCTCTTACGCTTTCTACTGTATGTTCGTTTTTGAGTGGTCAAGATTATATGTAAGATTTTTTGTCCTTAAAGGCAAATATGCTATAGTTTTTTGCCATACTATTGAGAACAAAAGTGTACCAAACTCGCCTCGGTATGCTTGCTATCTGATTCTGTCTGGTTTAGGTTATCTTTCTTCATGATAGGGAAATACCATTATGTATGTTGCGTCCGTACCACGCACAATGCTTGCATTAACATGTGGTTGTCCGATCAATAACTTTGTCCCTCGTCTTTACGACCAGGAAGACAGAATAACTGAACTGGGCAACCTACAATAATCTGTCAAACTGCTCTTCTGTATTCATCACTTTCACTTATTGTCTTGACCTCTACCGACAACGGTCAAAGGTTTATAGTCTAGAACAATGTTGAAAGAATGTCTCTTTTTTATTTTTTTGCGATGTTTAATCGCAGCAGATTTGCTTGATTCAGAGACTTTGAGTATAAGGAATATTTCTCCCAACACGTTTTAAAGACGTTTATAAAAATCCTTTGACACAAACATAAAGGTTAAAATAAAGAAAAAACTTGTCAAAGGTTTTTTTTTCTTCTCTTTTGGCTATCCGTTTAAAATGGGTTGTTTTCATTTTAATATCTTTAACGCTGCTTAATTATGGTAGTCTTAAAGATTAAAATACCATTAACTTCTTTATCAAGAGCTTATGTCTTTCGTCTCTGTATTTTGAACACTATTTTGCTCGGGAAAATAGAAGATGTTAAACTATTCATCCTACTTCTTTTCCTTAGTCACCTACGTAATAACGCTATACAATAATTAGACAAGATTATTGTCGGTTGAACATTGAATGTGTTCTTTAATAGCACTCGGGTGTTTGGAGTGTCTACAATTGTATACATTGTAGAAATGGAGCCAGTTTTATGTCTGATCTTCATCGATTTTGATCAATCGAAATAAGAATCGTAACGATGTTTCGTAATCCTGGTGACAAAAAAATGATAGATTGAGTTGTAATTAAAGTATGCCTGCCACTCATTGCACATTTATAATCTACAAACTTTGACAAGGAATCTGTTATAAAAAGCAGAAGCGATGCGTGTGTTATCAATAGACTATGACACATCCTCCAACAGTACCATTTCTCGACTAAGAAAAATGAAAAATCGCCATAGAATGTTTGGCCCAATACAGATTCGCAATTTTACTGTGACCGGCTGAGACATGAGTCATGATATCCCCACACGGTTTCTGTGTAGCAGAACGTAAAACTGTCTGACGGTAGTCTTGGGATACGTCCACAAAATAGCCTATTGAATGCTGACTTTGGACAATAAGTAACAAAATTAAGCTCTAGCCGACCTTTTTAAGAATGACTTGAAAAAGGGTGATCGATTTGGACTGACAACCCTGTTGGAATACAAGTCGATATTACAAGCACTTTGTAAAACCTTAGTATTCATGAATGCGGCACGTGGATCTTGTACCCATTTGACTGTGTTGTCGTCCATTGGGTTCCATGGCTGTGCGTATGTTTGTTCAACCACTAACAGCCACTACGAATTCTTCGGTGGTTATTACCTGACCATTGTTCATCAGAGAATTTGACAGGTCAAGTACCCTTCCACCCAATCTGTCATATAAAAATGATCTTTGAAGCTTGCAGTTGTGAGTTTCTGTTGGGAAGAGACAAAGGTCTGTCTTCTCTCAGTGGTTTTGGCAAGGGCTATGAGAGTCTGGCTTTACTGAAAGTATTTCAACTGGTAATTTGAAGTTGTGACTAAGATTCAGGACCCGACATATCAACGTTGCCATGAGGATGGTTACTTTAGTTTGCTCCGTTCTCTTTGCCCTGGTGCTAACGGGTAAGGTTTACCTATACGTTTTTTGTTTGTTTGTTTGTTTGTTTTGTTTATGAAAATTTGATATATATTAAAGTAATTCTCCCAAAAAATTCTAGTATTATGCTTAGTTGGTGATTTTTGTAAAATTCTCAACGAAAATTAAAAAGTAAATTTTGGTCGAAGAAAGGAAAATCCGATACGGCTTCTAGTTTAGAATGAAATGTGACGTGTTGCTTATAGCCTATAGTCATCACACTGTACGCTAAACAACAAATAAACTAACAAAACCCTGTTGCTTCCTATCGACTATTGATTCCATCAGAACTAGGTTGCAGACAGCACTTTGCTTTATTGCTATTAAAGTCGTTTCTAGGTGTTTTTAGCAAAATTATATTCACTATAATTAGTTTGTGTTCTTGCAATACGTGGGCCAATTTATACCCAATCTTCATTTTTCAAATTAGCGGAAACTCCATAACAAGCTCGCCCTGAACTAGCTTATGCGAAATACATTTCGACATCTTGTGTTTATGTGTGTCTTTTTTAATGTATTAAGTTCTAATTTGTCATTTGTTACGGTAAAGAAACTAACTGCGTTCTTATTCCAGATTATTGTGAAATCTAATTAACCAATATATTAAAGTTATGAGTATATGTATTTAACAGTTGTACTAAACCATACATTATTGATTTTCAAATTGAAGAGGGCGTTCGCCAAAACGTGTCAAACACGGCAAGTCTTGTTCAAACAAAGCTGCGTTTTGAATAATAATTATCAAACTATTGAAAAGCTCAATTAAAAGAAAAACTTTTAAAAAGAAATAAATCTTTTTTTTCAAAATTACATGTACCAAAATCATATGTTTTCAAACAAAATTGTCTTTAATCCATGTTAAATTTAATTATCACTTTTCAGTCGTAAATGCTTTCCTCCTTCTCTTTCCTGACCAATCTAGGCTTGCCATGCGCACTCAGCCAGACTTCCGGAGCGGATCAGGTCAAAATAGAAAAATCCCCAGGGAAACCTAACGTCTCTGGAGACTCCGGTCTCTCCAGGTCCCAGAAGGAGCAGGAACTCGCCCGTCTTAAGGCCAGCATCGCCCAGGCATTGGGCATCGACCTGCCACTGTCAGGAGGGTCAGATGGCCCACAGATACCTGGCATGGGCACCGAGCGCACCTATAGAGGGGTTCCACTACTGAGCATGTTGATCAGATACTCCAAGCTTTCCGACGGTCCAGGTGGTTCTATGCACCGACTGTCGAGAGTTACGCGCAGCTCCGAGAGGTTCCGAAGAGGTCTGTTCGGAAAAAAACCTGGCGGATTCCCGATTATTAAAGATATTTTGGGCGCGTTCGTGAAAAAGGATAAAGGTGCGAGCGATACTTTCAAGAAAATGATAGACACGTTTCTCACCGCAATTAGTGGACTCTTCAAATTTCTTGGTAGTCTTGGTTAGTCGTCCACATAAATTTTGATGTTTTATCTATTATTAGATTTTGTATTTGTGGTGACACAAGGTGAAGTAAGGGGACATGGTTATTTTAAAGGAAAAAACTCTAAGCTGTTTTGTTACTTATTTTTTTTTCTATACAAGTAGTGTATTGATATCTTCTTAGACTGTACTTCCTAAATGTTAAAAATGGATCACACTCGAAATGATTGGAATAGTTATCTGTTACTTTTTCTGATTCTGAAGAACCGAGGCAAGGAAAACTCTTTCAAGCCATATATTCAAATTATTGATGTATAGGTATAGAAATGTTGGTTTCAAAGACATTTCATCCTCTAATTTATTTTCTTGGAAAAAAGATTCAATAAATAGATTGCAGCTCTAATATTTCATTGAGTTTGATTGTTTCTCTTTTTGGTATCATATCCATCTTTATTCATTGTATTTTCATAGTTTCATTAAATATTACTATTGTATTTTACCTTCTACTTTTTCTTCACATTGAAGGCGAAATTGTTATTAAGATTAAAAAATGTTGTTTCAGATAAGAAATATCTTCTTCCGAAATAATTAAGCCACTGTTTAAAAATGAATATTTGTATCGTAGGAAAGAAACATGTAAAAACGTTATCAAGACAAAGAAGACCATACGCTTTTTACCTAAAGATTTTTGATAAAGCCACTCAAAAGTAGTTGTCAAAACGATCTTCAAATAAAGAAACACGAAAAATGTCCTGAACAAAACACAGTAACAATGTCTAAAAAGGTTTGCAAAAAAAATAAACGTATTGTACATCTTTCTAAAGGTTCAATATATTGTGATTATAAAATTAGGACATACACATTTTAAATGGTGGATGAATTATAAATACAGATTAAGTGAACCCAACCAATTGATATTTTATTGTAGGCTATTATACAGCCGTATTCGTCTCTAAAAACTTAGCCTGCGTTCATAGAGGCGACAGATTTATGTCACCGAAAACCTAGGCACCGTAATTTGTAGGAATCAGTCTTGTAATTTTTGCAAACATTCAGGTCGACGGCTTAGTCTCTGTGCCGATAAGCACTCTAGGCGGCATAATATTATTTAGGAAGTGTCATTCCTACTCGCCGATTTCGCCAGGCGTGTGGCCCACATTCGCCTTGTTGCTGATTGAGTAAACTCAATAATTTTATGTCTGGACTGGTCAAATTTTACCTGACCATTTTTTTATCGACGAAGCATAAAAGAGAAAAAATTTGATTTGATTTTTTGAATCCGCGATCAAAACTAGAGGGGTCTTCCGAGCAGAATTTTATTTTGTGAAGTATTTAAAAAAATGTATATTTTTTTGTTCTTTCTTGGTATGCCTATGTAATATTGAGGAGTGGTCTGTCTCGTTGCTAGTGTGTATGAATGTGTGCATGTGTTTGCGCAGAGTCTGGGTTTTATTTTCGTTATTGGCGTACAGCAAATCGGTTCCCCTAATTGTAAAGGCATAAAGGCGTAACACAAGACTTCATTTTCTCTCCAAATCTCTTCAGTTTTTATATCTAGGAAATAACGAGAAATGTTGAACACGACTCAAGAAATAATCTTTTTAGAGTGTTTTGCACCCAAGGACTTAAACTAAGAGACCTGACGTACGCTGATAACACTGCATTGCTCTCTAAAACCTCTGGGGGACTTAAAAAGCCTGTCCAAAAAAAAAATAAAGAGCACATCGAAAAGAAAGGATTGTTGCTGAATACTGAGAAAACTAAGTTATTAACATCGACAGGTAAAGCTCTGTGGTAGATGTGATAGTAAACGGGCCCCAAAACTAAAGTCTGATAATTTTAAGTGCTGCTACGCAGAGACAAGACGGCAGCGATACCTTGACTCCTGTCTCAGCCTGTCACATTATACTGACACCGTCCAAACCGCTAGAGCAAGGCTCGAACAATGTACCTCCTGCGTGGGAAGCCGATGTTTTACCCCAAGGCTGCCGCGTCCCCCAACTTGGACCGACAGTCCTGCTAGCATAAAAGTTATGATTACAATCGTGGTTTTGTGTTACACACCAGTTAAACAATTTTAGCCCACTCTTTCTGCCTTTATTATTCTTTCGATTCAGGCGAGTATTTTCGGTTCAATTACGCGCAAAAAACGCACGATTTGTGTCCAAAACAAAACACGAATACATTCCTTCCCTGAGTTAGAGACTAGATGTTAATATCCTCAAACTCACAGCATGTCATTTTCTTGAGACAAAAAAATTAAATGAACACCGACACGTTAAGTCAATAAAAGAGACAGTCGTGCCAATATTTTTTAAACAACTGGATCATTTTTATTCACGTAAACATATAAGGCGACACCTCGGTCTTGTTTCGGACTTTAAAAACCATTTCCAGTTCACGCTAAACGTGCCCGTACGAGAACAGGAAGTACTAAAACCGGCAGTAAAAGAGGCGAGGGGTCGGTAATAAACAGAGGCACTGTCTCTCTTCTCGCTTCTACTTTATTTCTCACAGTCGTATACTCTCTCTAAATTTATACCTTATTCTAAAATGTCTTTAATATCTGTCTCCCTCTATTTCTTTCTCTTTTACTTTTAACAAAAACCGATTTGGTGTGGCTGAAATAAAATAAAACAAAAACATAGTTCAGCCAATTTTAGATTGAAATGAGGAGTAATCTCTAGGGAATATTGGTTTTCACAACTGCTAGCTTCAAAATTTAAATAAAGTATTGCCATTATTATTTATTGAGGCTAGAGAGATAGAGAGAGCGAAAGAAAGAGAAAGAGAGAGAGAGAGGAGAGAGAGAGAGAACGAGAAAGAGATAAAGAAAGAGTGGGAGAGGGAGAGAGAAAGAGAGAGAGTGAAAGAAAGAGAGAGAGAGAGAGAGAGAGAGAGAGCGAGAGAGAGAGAGAGAAAGAGAGAGAGAAAGCGAGAAGTACGGAAATTAGGGGAGATTGAAAAGATGTTGGCAAGGCATTACATGTACATGTACTGCATTAAGAGAGATTTAGGCAACTACAGCACAACCCACTGTAATCATAATCATGGAATGCCGATTGACGCCACCTTGACGGCGGTAACCATGTCCATTCACAATCCCCTGTTCTCACATTTCACAATCAGGTCAATCCCTTTGGTCCGCCAATTCACCTTTCTAGACGGTAGACAGTCCTAGATCGTTTCTTTTTCCGTACTATTATGTTTAGTGTCCACTGTTCGTCGTCTTACATACAGGTAAAGATTCCTTATTCAAAGAAAAACAGATGTTTACTTCGATTAAGAGGTTGTGAAGAGGGTTAATGGAACCAGGGATGGGGGGTTTCAATGGCTTAATGCATTTGCTAATTAAAAGAGGTTATATTATTTCAAATAACGGTTAAACTGGTTCAGATTTTAGTTCAGAGGGTCGAGTAAGGGTCATAATAGTCAAGGCTACTTTTCATTAATGTTTAAGTGATGACAAGATCATCATCAATGGCTTTTGTTGCAGTTAGTTCAGGCTTTGTTTCTATTAATATGGTGGCAAAACCAGCACTTAACAATTCTCAAGCAACTCAACCATACAGGGGCGTCAGTTTAGTGCATGTAGCAGTAAAGAGAACTTAAGAACTTAAGGGTAATTTGCAAACAATATTGTTTTCCTAGGTTGCCACTGAAATGATTTGTCCATTTACGCCATATTATGTCTATTAAAGCCTAGCATGGAATCCAACCTTTAAAGTTAAACGTTTGTAAATTAACTTTTTTTTTTTTATTTACGATTCATGAATAACCTTGTCTCTTATTTCAGTTTTGGCAGATTATTATGACTCTGCTTGGTAAACAAATGCTTTTTTCATCTTTCCTAAAAACTTACTAATTAAGACATTTTTGACTGTCTTCTAGTATTTCTATCTATACACCTCTCTCTCTCTCTCTCTCTCTCCCTCTCTCTTTCTCTCTCTCTCTCTCTCTCTCTCTCTCTCTCTCTCTCTCTCTCTCTCTCTCTCTCTCTCTCTCTCTCTCTCTCTCTCTCTTTGCGAATATTATGTAATTTTTATTACACACATTTCTTCGTCTCACAATCTAACTAACTACGTATCCATCTACTTTTCCATCTATTTACCTATATATTTTTATACCTTAACCTTTTAGTCTCTCTATCTTTTTCATCTATCTTTGCCTTTAGATATCCCTACCTACCTGTGTCTGTCTCTCTGTCTATATTTTTTTCAGATAGTCGTACTCATTTCCTTTGATTAGTATTATTTATCTCATTTCTGTTCGTACAACTTTTGTTGCTGTCGTTGCTGTTGTTGTTGTTGTTGTTGTTGTTGTTGTTGTTGTTGATGTCGTTGTTGTTGTTGTTGTTGTTGTTGTTATTGTTGTTGATGTTGTTGTTGTTGTTGATGTTGCCACACACAGACTCCAGTCTGAGCCAGTAAAGTCATGCAGACTAGTACGGGCTTAGGCGGTGTGATGAGGGATCAAATTCAAGATCGCTAGATTGAAAGCCCAGCCCATGACTGACCTATACCTCGTCCTCCCCAATGCATGGGTTCTCTTTTTCTCTATTTCTTCAACTACCTGTCTTCCTTGGCCAATTTATTTTGCTTTCTCTCTTCTGTGTATTTCTATTCCACACTACTTTTCACGCATCTTCCTAGATCTTCCACCCCACTCCTTTTTTTTCTTCTTCTTTTTTTTATATAATTATTTCTTACATCTCTCATTATTGATCATGCCATGTCAATGGTATAGAAGGATTAATACCGTCTAGACATCTTTCTCTTTCAATAATTTATTCATCAACCGATCGAAATTGTTTATTCAACCAACCTTCCATTACACGGACTCCACCGCTTTTACCTTTAGAGATGACAGAGAGGGGTAGAAATGGTGACATTCAAAATGTAGGTATCGAATCTCTTCTTTGTGGTTATTATAGGATACTCAGTACTTTGAGTTAAGCAAGGCTTCGCAATATTATGCAAGAAGAGGTTCCACTCTGGTTGTAATAGTTAACCCTCAATTAACTTAACTATTGGAAATAATTAATACAAACATGATGCTTAGTGAAAATAATTATGCTATTTTTAGGTTGAGCTGATAAACACTTAATTGGTTCATACTTTGGATGAAATGAATTATCAAACGGTTATAATTAAATGTTTAGGAAACATTTACAGCTGGAAAAAAAAATTTACAGAACGGTTCATCTCCTTTCTTGTTCACTATGATTATTGTAGAAAAATTATAATATACAAAGTTTAGGTTGAATCTGTGATGCTTTAAGAAATTGGACTGTGGTCTGCCGTGGTATTTTCGATGCATATCACTCATATGGCTAGCAGTGTCCCTGCTGTGTTGCTAGGAATCACGCAATCTGAGTCATTTAACTAAAGGACACTAAAAGTTAAAGTTATAAATCATGCCATTCTGGTTGGAAAAATGTCTATCTCAAAAATGAAATATGGCAAAGGTTCACATCTAATAAATATATTTGAAGATGAATGTCATTTCAGGAATGTATTTAAATAACCACAAACTTGGTCATAATATCGTATATGCATTCAATAACAACTCATTGAAAAAAAGCCATTTGTTCAATCTTCAAAAACGTTATATTAAAGGCATTGCCATACAATTCGTGATCAAAAATAATTTTTAATGCATTTCATAATTAATATTTGTCCATGAGGCAAAAGGTAAGCTTTTGCCCATTTCATTTTCAACATCTCCTATATATAAAAAAAAAAAATCATACAAATCATATACGGCGATAAGACTGCAAATCGAGATACCTGGGACTTGATCTGTCACATTATAAAGTCAACGACTTGGTAAAGAGTTAAGCAAACAGTACAGGTGTCGATCCCGAAACCTTTCAATTGGAATGGGCGCGCAATGTACCGCTGAACCAACTCCCCTTAATACTTTGAGAAGACGGCTTACTGGGAGTAAATAGGTTAAGATTGTTGAAATGAAACCCAGCTTTAGAACCAAAATATTTTGGTTACAGCCTGAGAGGTCCCAGTTATGTACGCTTAGGTTACAGCGATAGTCATTTACCACCTTATCGTTTAACGTTGATTAGTTGCTTGAATATTGTCTTATAAACGGAAATGCCAGTTGAAATTCAAACCTCAGCCTCCTGCTCGCAATTTCCAGGCTCTATCGTTGGGGAATTCGGGGGGGGGGGGGGCTTTATAAGTAAGGCGACATCTAATAATTCAGGTTTTAATTTTTCTGTCTCTATAACTAATGTCATGTTCTAACAAAGTTTGGATCAAACACATCCTGGCATTACATTCAAAATGATAAACGGAAAGGGGGCGAGACTATAAATAGACAAAGAGAAAAGATAGAGGATAGGCTGGATTGAAGGATGCAAAGGGATTGGCCAGGCAGTGAAATGTGAAGACAATGAGACGTTGAAGAAATGCTAACACTTAGTCACCAATCCCAACCGACACGGCATCTTGCGAATGAGCTAAATATATATGGCTATGAGGTAAGACATCCATTCTTTCTGCTTTTTGGGACTCACCTATTATTATCAGCCCTTAAACCAAATAAAGAAGACCACCTCTATTCCACATGACGCCATGACGGAAGTAAAATGTTATGCTAATTTATCTTCTAAAGTACTGATTTACGTCTTTTACATCTATCTTTGCCTTTAGATATCCCTACCTACCTGTGTCTGTCTCTCTGTCTATATTTTTTTCAGATAGTCGTACTCATTTCCTTTGATTAGTATTATTTATCTCATTTCTGTTCGTACAACTTTTGTTGCTGTCGTTGCTGTTGTTGTTGTTGTCGTTGTTGTTGTTGTTGTTGTTGTTGTTGTTGTTGTTGTTGTTGTTGTTGTTGTTGATGTTGCCACACACAGACTCCAGTCTGAGGGATTGGCCAGGCAGTGAAATGTGAAGACAATGAGACGTTGGTTACCAATCCCAACCACACAGCACCTTGTGAAAAATGTTAATGGCTATGAGATAAAACATGCATCCTTTCTGCGTGGGACTCAAATTTAATAATCAGTCCTTATACCAAAATAATGTGGACATCGCCTTTGTTCCATCTGACGGAAATAAAATGGTATGCTATTTATCTTTTATATCTAACGTACTAATTTACGTCCCTTAATTTTAGCTCCCGACATCTTTTTCCTAATAGTTTCAGAATATAGGTAAGGATTGGCTTATGAGTCCGCTAAGAAAATCAACAAATAACGTTGCGTTAGAGTAAACGTGCAGTCTCGGTCGATCACACTAAACTGACACTGACACAAGCAGTAGGGAAGAAGGTGGTGATGGTGAGAATCGAACTGGCGATCTCTCAGTGGTAAACACTTCACTCTACCATTGTGATATCTGGTTCATAATGTCAAAATAATGTCGAAAATAAATGATGATGATTAAACAGATGTTTTTTAAGAACACGAGCCATCTTCCTTATTAGTATTTTGAAAAGTCGGACGGTGGGCCCACACGAAAATTAAAAACAAAAACATGTTTGGTACAGCTGCACTTTTAAAATACTGGCGGTATGCCACACAGCTGACCAAGTTATTTCCGTTTCTCTGATCTTTTATCGCTGTACATTAATCAAAATTAATCCCAATATAGGATCATGAAGCAAATATAAAAAAATCTCAATTCTGTTTACAAACTATTTATCGAAAGTTTATTGCTCGGTCGTGTTTTGCCCCGCATACCTGTCATTTCTGATGCGGCTCGCTTTGAAGTATAGATCCTTTCATCCAGGTCCTTCTCGCTTAACACACATACACAATCATAGAGAATCAGATTACAGACTTTGCCATCCACAGGACGTTAACGGGTAACATAATCACGCCGCTAGGCATTGGGGTTTTTCCAATCGTTCATTCGCTCTAGGATAGATATATAATTGGAGGGCGGTGCAGATTCCCTCTGCTATCGTCTACGTTTTACTACAGCCCCATAATCGCAAGTGCTCGAGGGATCCCTCTCTATTGGTAATGGTATGTACCTGGACATGAGTGTTGTGGTCACTTTCAAGGCCAACCTAATAGTTGTACCGCGCCGCGCAAAGTTCTAAGGGATGTACGTGTAAGCTGTCAACTTCTAAGTTTGACCCGGCATGACTTATTAGAGGTTTTGCGGTCCACACTACGACGGTGAATGACCTAATCACGACTCTTAAGCCGGAGGTTTTCTGATTTCTCATTGGCTCCGTAATTCTAGGATAGAGCTATGATTGGACTCTGATGCACATTCCCTATCGTCTTCGTTTTCAGTATGAGGCCTTTATCACAAGGACTCTATCATCAGCCTGAAGCTACGTGTACTAAGATTGATCAGGTACGTCTCGTGCAGATGTGGGGCTCTATTTTCTTTATTATTAGAATGTCGCTGGACCACTTTTGGGACGTTACAGTGTTAACGGCTATGACATCACACTGTTAAAATAATACTGTCGTATAATGAATGGGTGGTAGCCATAGAGTTAAACAATATTTATGTGATATATGCATAGCATCTTGATATAGTCTTGACAGTGCACGATTAGTACATATAGTGTACTTGTTTTTTTTTCGTTTTCGTGATTTTTTTGTGGGCGTTTTTATTTTTCTCCTACTTTTATATTGCAGCGTATTGAAACGTTGTAAAGTCTAGATAAAAGGACTTTGGTATTCAATGTTAATTAAATCGTTATTAAATCGTTATTACTTTTGTTATATTGCTGTTGTTGTTGTTGTTGTTGTTGTTGTTGTTGTTGTTGTTGTTTTTACTTAAAACCCTTGCCTACGCGTATGTTCCCTGGAATTCTAGTGAAAAAAAGTTGCCGTGCTATTATGAATATTATGTCATCGAGAACTACGGAATATAGTTAAAAGACATGAACACTCATTAAGGTTCAGTTTAGCTCATCATGTAAGGAGAATGATTAACGATATCGTGTGCAGCCTATTCTAGAGAGCGTTGAGTGCGCATACGGACAAACTACTTAAATCCGCTACACGATTTCAATGTGACGTGTCTGTTGGATATTACTGATGTTTTCTAATGAAGTGTAATAATAAATTAAATGGGACCGGATAATTAAAAAGGGAGGAGGGCAGAGGAGATGGGATAGGAAGAGAGTGGTTGAGTAGTTGAGCTGGTTCAACGTCAGTGTCAGTTCTATATAGATTATAAAATTATTGTTGACGGGCCCCAAGATTGACGTCAGACAAGTTTATGTGCTGCCACACACGAGACAGGGCGGGGATACCACAACTCCTGTCTCAGGCGATCACATTTTACTGACACCGACAACTAGTTGGGGTCGAAATCGCAGGAAGAGAGAAAAACAGAGAGACATACAGACAGACAAACAGAGAACCAGACAGACATAATGAGAGCAGAAGGAAAAAAGCTCAAACAGAATTATTATTTCGGGATAGATTCTTAACATAGCATCAATAAGGAAACTTGTTGAGACAAACACAAGGTCTATCAATCAGCTAAGAGAGCGTCGGCATTCACAATTCAGGAAATTATAATAAACAAGAGTGTCCTCTTATAGCAGGGGTCAGTATACATCACCGTGGCGTCTCCCTGTTGTAAGACGTCACACAAGGATTGAAGGACAGAGGCCTCAGGGAGGGGTCTAACAGAGGTCAATCACGAATTTCTCACGACGGCCATAGCGAAAGTAGGCAAGGGGAGGAAACTCGCATGGATAATAATTTTTTTTCCCAGATTGCACCGAGATGCGTAGATTTCCCCTGATGTGACGCAGGGAAGGTAACAAAGATGTCAACAAGGATAAGAACAAGGCGGTGATTGGCGGGAAGGCTTACCTGCCCTTGGATGCACGGAAAAGCACGAAGGTCGTGAGAATAAAATGTCTTTTCGCTTGCTGGGCCATTATAAATAGCGCTCTGAGAAGAATAAACCTCATTTTCTCGTAAAGGTTCCTTGGGTTAACCTCCTACTACTGGTACTGTTGAATACTTCTCATATCGAAGAGACGAAAAGTAATAGTTCCATCTTCATTATGGAGGTTTTCGTCTTCATGTTTGCCACTCTATGTGGCCTTGTACTTTCAGGTAAGAAAATTACATAATTTTTCAACTTATTGCCTCTGTGTAGATTTCATAAAATATTTTGGTTAATTTAATAGTTTAAATAATTTCTAGTTATTTAGTGAAATACTATAGATTGTTTGTTGTTGTTGTTTTGTTTTTTTGTTTGTCTGTTTTTGCTTTTTTTTTTAATCACTTAGATTCATAGAAAATTGAATTACACTTGGTATTATTCTGAAAAGAAATATAAAAAGAAGAGAAAGCGCAATACCCCTTCTTATAAAGTTTGTAACATCCTCGCAACAAATTTATGAGCTGAACTTAAAAAATTTAAGCTTAATTCAGCTTAACATTGATTATCTCCAAATTCTTTTTTTTTTATAATCACCTATTTCTTTCAAAATCATAATATTGTAACGATAAGATCTTCAAACGGATATTTTATTTTAACAGTTTTCCAAAACAGCGCCATGTAGTTAAAGATTTTTTTCTTATTCTTCCTTAAGTTTTTAGACCTCGGACAATAGATCATTTTAAGTTAATCATACAAACATGTTTATTAGTAGAAGTAAAGTAAAATCTGTTTTAATGATGTCCAAGTTACACGGATTTGTAATCGTTGTTGTGGGTTTTTTTTCATTTTATATTTTAGCCTAAAAGTTACTTTTGAAATAATGTATAAAATTTTTTTCGGATCACTGGGAGATTCTTATTAAAAAAAAATCTACATTTCTCTTAATGTTTGATCAGCATTATCGTCTGATATTGTCTGTTTATATCGGCCTTTTTCTTTTAAATCATAGTTAACGCATTTTATGGACTCAGGGCACATTTTGAGGGATTGTTTACTTTTCTTTTTCAGTTTTTGTTGTTGTTGATTTTGTTTTTGGTTTTTGTTTTTGTTTTTGTTGTTGTTTTTTTTTTCTTTTTTTTCTTTTCTTTTCGTTTTTTTTTGTTTGTTTGTTGTTGTTGTTGTTTGTTGTTGTGTGTTTTTTTTTTTGTTCTTTTTTGTTTGTTGTTTTTTTTTGTTTGGTGTTGTTCTTTTTTGTTTGTTTTTTGGGGTGGAGTGTTTATTTTTCGTTTGTTTTGGAAGACTTGCTGTTCTTGTGGTGAATGGGGTCATGTATAGCAAAGTCAAAGGTGCTAGAAATTTTGTAATGATACAGATCCATAAAAGCCTTCTTTTATTATCTTCTTTTTTTTGTGTTGTTTGATTTGCTCTTCTCACATCTTTTGATAGGGACTATAATTGTACCTATAATCCAAATAATTATCCTAGCAGGAATACACTCACAATAGGTGGACATTCTCGTGGTATTGATTTGTAAAAGTTATCATGAAGTTATTGTTTATTTGAAAATCTAAGCTATCTACTATTGTAAAGTCTTCTAGGTTATGAAGGAAGATCCTAGACGACAGAGGGGGATACATGGGACTTGACACCTACACATCTATAAGAAAAAAAGGGGAGGGGGGCTTAAACATAGATGGACATTGCTATCTCCCCATTATTATGCGGGTGCGCTGTCCTTGAATTATCTCTTTCCAATTGTAATGAAAAATCTGTGTTCGAGATAGCGAAGCTTTTTCCCAGTTTAACGTCTCTTTTGTCTCAGAAAAACTCATACACGGCAACGGATAAAAATCTGCAGGAAAGACCTCAATTTTGGGGGGATTTTTTTATATCTTTTTTGGTGCAAATTGTGTAATCGAAGATTTAACCCACCTTTTTATTTTTTTTTCCTCCAGTTTCAGGCCAGACCGACGAGAACTGCAACGGCCGCATCGTCTCGTGTTTCGCGAATCCATGCTCTGTAGCCAGCTGCCCTGGAGTGTCCAACGCCGAGTGTGTGCCAAACTTCTGCAACAGGTGCTCAGCCACATTCGTCGTCAATGGTTTCACGGTCTCCGAAGCAGATTGTGAGAAATCCCCTCTGACCAGTGCGGATCACGTCATCGTCAAGGAAGAACCAATCCTCGTCCTCGGCGGGGCTAAGACAGTGGTCAAGGATCCTGGAGCC
This sequence comes from Elysia chlorotica, assembly GCA_003991915.1. NCBI lineage: Eukaryota > Metazoa > Mollusca > Gastropoda > Plakobranchidae > Elysia > Elysia chlorotica. The sequence continues at coordinate 91,191 of RQTK01001264.1, forward strand.
CTGCAGAGCCCAAACTCTGGAGACAGCAACCCCACCCTCGGCGGCATTAAGAGAGTTTTCTCCGACCCTGCCTCAAGAGACGGGCCAACCCTCGGCGGGGGTAAGATTATGCGTTCGGGTTCTGGACCTCAGCGACTCAACTCAAGGAATTCTCCGCTTTTGGCTGGGCTGTTTGGGCGTGGCCCATCCTCTAGAAGGTCCGGGTCTCAGGCTGGAGGACTCAGGACCCCGCCAGTGTTCCAGGACATCGTCAGCAGGATATCCAACTGGCAGCCCATGGACGCCAACTCCAGGAACAAGATGGAAGACTTCTTGGGAGGACTCCTCAACAAGGTCTTCAGTCGCCTGGGTTAAACTGGAGCGATCTGTGTCTACCAGCTCGTCACTTCTTTAGTGTAAAATGATATCGCTTTTGTAAAAATATTACTAAAGATTTAGAGAAGTTTAGAAATGAAATAGGCCCTCATACCACTTAGTTGACGGGCTGAAGAGTGTCCAACCCAACCAGTCATATTAAAGTAAAAGCTTAGTGGAAAAAAAAAGAGTAAGAAAAGACTTTTTTCTATTTTTGGCAAATCTGTTAATGAACTATCGTAAAGCAGAATGAAAACTAATCAATAACAAAGTTTATATTTCCTTAAGGTTTTTTCCTGACAAATACAAGATATTCACTTGAAAGTCAATTTGACATCGGTTCTTGAAATTGCCACTTCTTCTCTTTTAAAACCATTTAACTGTATTCTTTGTGTGGACAATTTATGAAAGTAATATGGAATTTCTTTTTCGGAAAATCTGTATTTTCTCACATTGTAATCGAAAGTTAATTTGAAAGTTAAATAACTTGATTTTAAAAATCGTTATTGGTTTGAAATATTTTCTTAAATTATAAAAACTCAACTCCTCTTTCAATTTTTACAATTTTTAAATCAATCTTCTTTTTTTCCTTTTTCTTTAAATATACTTCAATCCCTTTGATTGGATTTTTTTTATTGTTGCATTTTTAAAACGGACGAATGTCTTTAATCCTTGATGTTGAGTGTTACATGAATCGTCTTTTTAGTTAATGTGTTGTTGCTGAACTGTTTTAGACATCCATGTTATCCTTTAAATGAGAAATACTGGATAAAGGGTTTATCATTTTTACGCTTTCCTTAACAAGGCTGGATACTTTTTGAAGGAAAATAATAATTCGTTTCGGGTGCTAAATAATAATTACTTTTGATTGACATGTTTTAAACGTTTTTTTACTCCTTGTTCTAAATTTGGTCAAATAAATAGACTGCAGATATGATCTGAATGTTTGAAATCCATTGATGCAATCTGTTTTATGTCTTATTGTAATGGTCGATGTAAATAAAACAAAAACAAAAAAGATATTTTTAAAAAGTCTATCAATCCATACCTAAACATGTCTCATGATCTTGAGTGACTGTCTTGTGTTTCGTGTAGGACACATTTTAATTAAACTCTTCATGGATTTTGTCATGCAGTGAACACTAATTTTGTATACTGTTATTTTTATTTATAGCAGTGAGTCTCTCTCTCTATCTCTCTCGCTCTCTCTCTCTCTATCTCGGAAGGGGGGGGGGGACGGTAACCCTAGGGTAGGACATCGTCTTCCGACGCAGGAGGTCGGCGATTTGAGCCCTGGCGGTTTTACCCTCTACTAGTTAGGACGGTGTCAGTTTAATGTGAACGACTGAGACAGAAAGCATGTTATCCCTGCCCCGTCTCCTGTGTGGCAGCACATACAATTGGCAGACGTCAGTCTTCGGGCCCATCTCAATATAGCCTTCAAAGTGCTGACGTTGGACGTTAAATTTACTCTTTCACTTCTCTCTATCTCTCTGTCTTCTCTCTCTCTCTCTCTCTCTCTCTCTCTCTATCTCTCTCTCTCTCTCTGTCAATCTCTTTCTCTTTCTCTATCTATTTATCTATCTATTTATCTCTCCGTCTGGGTTTAACGTATCGTGCGCTCCACTAAGTATCCCACGATTAGGCCAATACATTTGTTGAATTGTGTCCCATACAAGTTCGATCGGTGTTACTATAATGTGACCGGCTGAGACTGTGGTTCTGGTATTTCCGCTAATGAATCGCCATACTTATACTGTCTGGTGCTGTTCTTGTGGACCATTTGCGGTATAGCCTTTACAATACTGACCATGAACTGTCAACAAGCAACAAAACAATCCACAAAAAGTGTATTTGAAATAACACTTGAACTTTGAGACAGGGCAAAGTGTGTTGGTTTGGTTTCCTTACATCACAAGTGGTTCTTCTCTACTAACTATGCACAATCAACTATCTATTCTCTTTTTTACTAAGCTTTCAGAATAAAATATACAGCCATTAAATATTTTTGCAAGTATTTGCTATAACACCATTGTCGATTCAATTTCGAAACCTTGTAATCTGAGGTACCGTGACACCACATAAATAATGACTGGTGTAAATGAAAAACACTAAATTATTAAAACAAGAAGCACGATCCTGTCTTTTTGAACTAGGGACTCCCTCACTTGAAAACACATAAATATAAATTACAAAGGAGTCCTCAACTCGGCTGGTCTAATAATTTTATACTGCATTCTCTCATTGCTTTCTCCGTTTTGAATCCGGGAGTGAGTACACTCGTTAAATCTAATGAAGCAAAGAATTGGAAATGTCAACTGGTCTAGAAATTCTGGGAAGGTTCTCAAAATCGGTTTAATTTATTGGTTGATTTTTGTTTTATTTTTTGCTTTTTGTTTTTTCTATCTTTCTTTCTTTATTTTTTTTTTTGCCCCTTTTTACGTGGGTAATTTATTAAACTTTTCTGACAGTGGATAAAAAATTTGAGTTGAGTTTTCCGGAAAACAGAACCTTCCTGGCCAGCCCTTTGTGAACTGGGCTTAGTTGCCATAAAACATGCCAGTTAGACAAAGCCAGGCCTATTTTTTGGGGTCGTTTATCAACAGGCGATGGCGTGAATGGTGAGCTCGGGAGGAAGAGGAAGGATAATTAAGGGAGAGGAACGCAATATCCCTCCCCCTCTCTCTCTCCCTCTGTCTCTCTCGTCATCTATCTACCTCTCTTTCCCTCTTTCGCTCTTTCTTTCTTCTGACTCATTTTCTCCCTCTCTCTTTTTCGGTTGCCGTTGTATTTATATTTTCCATTCCTTTTTGTCCTTCATGTCTTTTTGTGTGTCTGTCTTTCAAATAATATGTTTTTATATGTGAGGCAATGGAAGCGAATTCCCCATCGGTGCTAAAACAGCTTTTATGTGCTCTTTTTCTGTATTGTGTATTATGTCCCTTTTCTCAGTCTGCTCACTTGTCTTCATATCTGCATGACGTCTGTCTGTCTGTTTGTCTGTCTCTGTCTCTCTGTCTCTCTCCATCACTCTCTCTCTCTCTCTCTCTCTCTCAGCCTTCCATAATCGATCTTGTTATCCACCTTTATGTTGAATCATCAATAGCTGTTCAAACGCCTTTACCGCTGTTTTAAAGTATTTTATCACACCCCATCTTTTAATCTTTCCTCACCCATTTCTACCAACAACAAACAAAAAAATTAGATCATTGTGTTAGAAAAAAATTCAAAGTATCGTTCTTTTGTCCTGCCTTACCCCTTCTCCTTCCTTCAACAACCCCCCCCCTTTCCCAACCTTTCTCCACTCCCTCTCCCCCCTCAAACTTTTTCCATCACCCCGGCACCCCACATCAGCCCCTCATGTCACCTCTAGCTTTAACTCTTCGTTTTCACACCCACTTACCACGCTGTTGGTGTTCAAATTAAGCGCAACCAAAAGGATCAAGGCTGTTTAGGTGCTTTCTGCATTGTCCCCACGGCAGTTGTGTTAACGCTTCGTGGTTTTCACGTTCAAAAGATCAACTACTAATAACAGTAGCTGTTTCCCTTTTTTCGATTCGCACATCATCTTTATTTCATCCAGAATAATGTTATTTTGAGCATGATGGATCTCTTTAAAAAGCTACCCAGGGCAGTTATAGTGGTATATTTTGAGCATGAAGGATTTCTTTTAAATAGCTGCTAAGTACCATTTTGGTAGTTGAAAGAAAAATTCGTGAAGTTAAGGTTCTATTGACAAGAATGAAATGTATTGGTTTCAAACACTGATGCGCTCTTTGAAGTTTTAGTAACATTTTAAAGGTTTAGTGCCGATTTGAACACTCCAGCCCATTTGAATCTAGTAAATGAATATAATACTATGGCACAATGAAATTAACATTAATATTTTTCATGTTGGACAGTATTCAAATTCTTAGACAATTCTCTTACAAGGGTTTATTAAGAGAGCATGATTAATTGTACTAGAAGCTTTAGCCTTTGCAATTGTGGATATCTCACCATAGTAATAGCAGAAATTTCACTCTCTCTGGTAAAATACTGTAGTCAGATAATTATAACTATTGAAAACAAGACAAGACTCTTATAATAATTATAACATTATGTTGATACGTTATAATTCCCATGATCTGTCTCGAATTTATTATATGCGTGTGCATGCGTGTTACGTTTTTAATAATTATTATATCCTTCTCAATTTCTATAATAAATTTCGCTTTTTTCCCATCTTTTTCTACCAGCCGCTCATCGTTTTCTTATCCTCTTTTTCTCTTAGCTGTACCAATATTTTACTACCTTTTATCTCTGTGTCTTCCTCATAATCTTTCCACACCTTTTCTCACCTTCCCTATCCTCTCTCTCTCTCTCTTTTCTCTCTCTCTCTCTCTCTCTCTCTCTCTCTCCTCTCTCTCTCTCTCTCTCTCTCTCTCTCTCTCTCTCTCTCTCTCTCTCTCTCTCTC
>RQTK01001264.1:97041-107948 GCA_003991915.1 Elysia chlorotica
ACTCACTGTATCAATTATACAATAGTATAATATAATATAGTATTAGCCACGCCCCTCTATTTTCTGGACCTCTAGATTTAACAATCTGTTTTTCACTCCATCGCATCCTTTTTTCCGTTGTATGCCTACCTGGATCTTGTCCACAGTACTGTCCTGTTCCGAAGGCCCGCTAGCCAGCTTTCTGCTCCGACCACCACTCTCATGTTTACTCTCATATTCTCTCCAAAGAATCAAACAGTTTTCCACTTTCGGCCCTGAATTCGAACAAAATCCGTGAAGTGGCAACAATGAATGGAAATTATTCCTGCGCCTCTTCTCTGGTCCCAAACCGATGACGAGTACAGTCTAGCATCTCACTTTTCTTCCTTTTTTCTCATTTTTTTCACTGATCTAATCTCTCAGTAATTTTTGTGGTTTTTTCTTCATAGATTTAATTGCAGATTTCAAAGGCACTGAAAGGGAAATCTCTGGAGAGATCGTGTTGGAAAAACCGCTTTGAACCAACAATGTCGTAAAGGGGCGTAACTGTTTTTAACCCTCTAGCTGTAAAGGAGGGCTACTCTCAAAGCCAAGCCGCACTACTAATCAAACATCAGAGTTACCGGCCGTGAAGAAGAGAACTCTTCCAGAGTGCATTGTTTCGGGCGGAAGGATCTCTTTCACCGCGACATTGACGTCTCATCAAATCTAAGCGGAGCTCTTTGGTCCTGTATTCATACTGCCAAGCGCAGTTATGGATCTTTTGATACCTGGATTTGATTTAACTTTCTTGTTTTAATTTCGCTGGAACTGTTTACTATATGATTTTTGTTCTTTTTTTATGATCTGGGCCTGAGAGGTGCCAAGAGAGTTTTGGAAAGACATTCAGAGAAAAGGAAAGACACGTCATTAGAAAGAACTATGTTGACTTAATCATGAACGCAAATAGAAATACAGGGGGAGGGGGTCTAAATGTTGCATAGAATGACGAAAAAAAGACAGACATGCAGAAAAAAAAAACAAGAGAAGCGTAAGAGAAGTATAGAAATAGGCATAGAAATAAGGGAGACACAAACGCACATAAAAGGATTTGGAGATAGATCCAGAAAGATGATATTTTGCTGTATGGGGTTTCCCAGGTGAAGCTAAGAAACGTTGAACTCATAGAGAGATAAAGAGAGAGAGAGAGAAAGCGAGAGAGAGAGAGAGAGAGAGAGAGAGAGAGAGAGAGAGAGAGAGAGAGGGAGCAATCGAGAAAAATGGAAAACCAGGGAGTGCACATAGGTTAGGTTGAAACATTTCCAGCCCAGTTAAACAAATGAACGTACACAATAAGTATCGACTTTCGGGTGAGAACAAAAGAGGCTGGAAATTCATGTCGATCTCCAGGCAAACACCAGAACTCTCAGAGAAAACACTGGAGAGAGAGGAGGAGAGATGGATACAATCCCCTGGCCTTTTGTTGTCACCTCTTCTCTCAATGACAGTTTTTTTCAGGAGCTCAATGCAAAACGCCTCTCCTTGTTTCCCGTACCTGGTTTAAAGTCGGTGGTAGAGTGGAATCATCATATCTTATGCAAATATTATAAAAACACGGGACAGGGCCTCTGCGCGAAATTGGTTTTGCAGGTGTGTTTTTGTTAGCACAAGCTTAGTGTGGGTAAAAGGGGGCGCGGGGGGGGGGGGGGAGCACTCGAGGGGCGAAGCTTCTAGGAACATTGGAACATTGCTCTTAGTTCAAAGTTTGATGAACCAGTAAAACAAAAAACGCGTATATTTAATTCATGCAATTGGCAGCTGATTTCTATAGATGTGGATTCAGAATGCTCGTTTTTTAATGCAGGACAGTTGTCATTAATTAATAGAGGTATTGCAAATCAGAACATCCATCCTCCACGAGACATTGACGCTTAAGTTGAGACTGGTGTATGGTGTGAATATCACAGACTCGGAGACTTAGATCAAAATAATGTTAGAGTTCTTGCGAAAACGGAACGCATAGCGAAAATGAAAACGATAGGTAAGGTAACTGCACCAGCGTATAGTCATAGATCTACGAAGCGAACCAGGAAACCCCTAGGCCCTATCCAAAGAATCGTTTATGGAAACTTCATACCCTAGGCCCTATACAAAGAATCGGTTATAGAGACTTCATACCCTAGCCCCTACCCAAAGAATCAATAGCAGATACTTCACACCCTAGGCCCTATCCAAAGAATCGATTATAGTGAAGCCCGTTGCAACGGCTAAGGTAAAAATCATCCAACCAAACCATGTAAAAAATAATGTTAAGTGAGCATCCCTGCTAGCAAATCTCGCAGGTGAGCAACCATGAGTGTTGACTCTGGAGTGGGCTGTGGGAGTTTGATCCTCTGTGGTATTACCACAAGGTACAGCTGCCTTTGAGAAAAGATTAATTTAATGCACAATGCCTGGCATAATGCCTCAGGACAACAGTCTGAAGTCGGAGATTAAGAGGGTGACAATGTCATGCATACGCGAGAAGTAAAGTTGTTGAGCATTGAATTGTGTGCAAGGCCATGCAAGAGTTTGACTTGCCTTTGAGTCCTGGTTCTTGGCAATAAATTTATAATGTTAGAAAGTCTAAAACGTACAAAGACCCCTAACAGATTCTATGATCTTTCAAGATTAAAATGAAGTCACATTTCAAACAGCCCATTCGGAAACAAAGGGGATGTATTGAACAATTCCGATTTTTAGGCTATTAGATCGTAGCCAGAGTTGCGGTTGGTGCAAAAAATATGATCCTGATATAAAATTTTCAATCTCTGTTGCATATTCTTCACATTTTTGTATTTAATTTTGACACATTCTATTCTCCATGTTTCGTTATGTGGTCCTTCTTTTTTTTCAAAGGAAATCTATTAGATCTAAGAGATGACCGTTGTCTAGGACATGAATTTGAAGCTCTTACAATGTAAAGATTATTTTCTTAATTGTTTCTGGTAATAACGCTTTATATGTGATTCCGAGATTCCACAAACACAAAAAGTATATGTAAGGGTCGAGGCTTACAAATGTAACAGACAGTGCCACCGAATTATACAAATATTTGCATTTAGAACCAAAGTGAGTTATATCATTAAGATAGTAGCTGCAGTTAGGACAGTCAATATTCTAAGTCTAGTGAGATTGTATGCCCAAGGTAAAATACTCATTGAGTATTATTCTAAACTTTGATACTACTTTCAAAGAAATAGATCAATATTATGCAAAATTGTACTTTAGTCAATTTGTTGACGTTGCCTGTTATTTTGAATAGCCTCAATAAGGGAGTAAAAACTTTACTCACGCCATTAATAAAACATTTATGGGATATACAAAATTAATAAACGTCGATTTACCGTCATGAAAATGACAGCCAATATCTAGCCGCCCAGTCCTTGCATTCATTGTCTTAACATTGTTTTTCAAAAATCAAATACATGCTGGATAAATGGAAGACAACACACTTTTCTCTCGATATAAAATGTCCTCTCGCAATGATGGACTTCTCTCACACCTACCTAGTACTGAGAGATACAAGAATTTTTTGTTCCCACATCAGTTAGAATGCAGCGAAACTCTTCTATTTAGAATAATGAACTAATATATTAATTTTCTAATTCTTATTTTTAGTATTATAACTTTGTTTTTCTCAATGAAGACTAGTCGATGTCAATTTTGTGTGTATTTGTGTAAGTACCTATTTGCGAATGCTTGTGAATTTTGTTACCTGTGAAAGAACTGTACAATTATATATTATCTGTGTTTTCTATAATCAAGTAAAATATCTCAAGCGGAATAATAAAGTAATATCTTATATTATCTCTGTTGTTGCCTTTGTGACTAATGTTTGTGAACATTGGACAACTTTGCTTTTAAAAATCGGGATCATCGAAGCATTACAGATGTAAGGTTTAACTTTGGGGTAAAAAAAAAAGACGTTTAGCTTTTTCTATGCATTACAATTGGATTGTGTCTCGATCACTTTTATGTGTGTGCAAAATTCAAACATTGAAGGTGTGTATTAAAAGCAGTATTACTTTTCTTTTGTCTACTGTCCAATTGTTTAGCCTCGTCTCGGCTTTTCGAAAGTTCGGCTTATTGTATGAATTCATGATGTATTTTTTTTTCTTGAGTAAGTACTTGCTCATAAAACACAGCGGAGAAAATGCTAACGAATTCCAACCTAAGCATTTGGCAAATTCAGTCAACTTTGGTTCGTTTTATATCTTCTTTTTATTCTGAAGAATCCAACCGAGATATGGGGGCACCAGATCAGAATGGAACCTCGGAATTCCTGCTTGTCACTCTATGTCGCTAAAGTCTGAACTCTCTGACACCCTATTGCAATGGGGTCTTGTTCCAGTCAAGTTTGAGTTGAGTCCTAGTTAGTTGCTTAGCGTCTTACGTTAACATCATAATAGACTATATTGTGGATGGGTCCCAAGACTAAGGCCTGGCAAATTTGCATGCTTCTATAAAGAGACAGTGCGAGGATACATGACTCCTGTCTCAACCAGTCACATTATACTGACACCGAACCCACAAAAGCTGATAAAATCGCACAAATACAATGTACAATTTTGACCGATCGTGGGTTTGGAACCGGGGTCTTCCCGATATGAAAACCAACGCTCTGCTACTTATGAGGGTTACCAAGTCGAACTCATGACACCGCTCACCAACGCCACACGCTCGTCGCACGCCAGTGTGTCAGTCACTGTTCGGGTCAGCGCGCAGGTCATTCCAAGGGTTAATGTTAGTTTAACCTTTTCAGCTCCTGCTCAGAAGCGCTAACCCTTTAAGTGCCACTTTGTGATTTATTCGGCCCCATGTAGTAATTCTCAGACAAGCTCTCGTTGAGGCAAAAACTCTCGCCTTGGTCTGTGGGTTAGTGCAGACGTTGCGATCACACGATGACAACCGGTATTGATGACATATTCACGCCACTTAAGCATACGGTTTTCTGATCGCTCATTGGCTCAATAGGTCTAGGATAGAATTATGATCGAACAACGGTGAAGATGTGCTCTCCTATCATCGTTGTTTCCACTATGGGCCCAGTTATCGAAACTCAGTACCTTCTAGGTAAAGAGCTTTCTAAATTAATGTACAAACTTTCAGTTCAACAAGTTTAAATGGTATGTAAAAGAGTGAAAATTTAAGAATGTCTATAATTACTGAAAATCATAATTTCTTGTATAGAATGTCTCTAACAAAAATTATTAAATTTAAAATGATGTGGAGACATTTATACTTTTGTTAAATGGCATAATTTGGCATTTGATGGATGTGCAAATGATATGCCTGGAACATAATAAGTGGTCGGATTGTTTTGTCCAGCGAATAACATAATCACACCATTAAGGCACGAAATTTCTCATTACGCATTGACTCCGCAAGCCTAGGCCTGAGGTATGGTAGGCGGCTTATACCTAACGTCTTCATTTTAGTGTGGGTCCGTTTTCGCAATGCCTCTAGAAAGAAAGTGTCAGGGAAGTCAAACGTTGGATGCTGTACTATTTCCCCTATTATTTAGAATCTGCCTGAAACAAAATAAATGTCCGCTTTCCCATGCCCAGTGACCGGTGCAATAATTTCCCCAGGGGTCCAGCTCGGGCCAGCATCTTTGAAACACGCGAGGTGTCACCAAAGAGACTAGCGGTGTCACACTGTGAGACCATCACATGGCTATCTGCCTACACAGACCTGGCATTAACAGGCCGCGTGTCCGGGGTCAGAGTCTTCAGTAAAGAGTTTGTGATCAACACGACAATAGCCGGTTTCGTAATGACGCCCTTAAGTCATAGGGTTTTCGGATCGCTGGTTGGCTCTGTAAGTTTAGGGTAGAGCTATGCTTGGACGCCGGTGTATATTCTTTTACCTATCGTCTTTGTTTTTGCTATGGGCGAGGTTATTTCAAGGCCTCTGGTAGTGGGTGTCACCGTGAGACCTGGGCTATCTCCCAACACAGACCTGGCATTAGCAAGGCGCGTGTCTAGGGTCAGCCTCTTCAATCTCTTTAACTGACACGGCCTGCTCAAATCAGTAGGGGTCGGGACAGGCATGTCGTTACAGCCTTTGCGATTAACGGGGCCCATAGCAAAAACGGAGACTATAATTATCTGCAGGAATCTGCACCGGCGCACAATAATAGCTTTATCCGAGACTGACGGAGCCAATGAGCGATGAGAATACCCCATGTCTACGGGGCTTGATTACGTTATCCAGTATTGACGTGTGCATCGCAAGGCTTTTTCAAGGGATCGGCAGGCCGAGTAAAGGCCATGTCATGTTTGACTGACCAGTGGCCTAATTAAGTACGAGGTGTCTGTGCAAAGAATGGGGAAGTGTGTTGGACGCGTTGTCTCGTCAAGGAATTAAATGGACGTCGATCATCGTTAACATAGCTAGAGCAGAGTGATAAGTGTATAATTTGGGTCCAGTTTGGTTTGTTGGTGTCTTAACGTATATCACGAGCAACTAGGCTATATCGCGGACCTGTCCCGGGGTTAGTGTCTGATACTTCCAGCATAAAATTGTTTCAACACGCCCCAAACTATAACCATGAATATGCCGATTAATAGCCGCGCGCTGTACCACTGAGCACCGTTGTAACCCGGTATATAAAGAAATATCCAAGAATCTAGTATTCCTTTACACGTTTGCAGCGTTTTAACTGCGTATTTATAGATCGCCAGAAGAAAAGTTGAACCAAAGACTATAGATCTAGTGAGGCGCTTCACAAAAAGAGCTTACAGTGCTAGTGCAACGCTTGCTCACTCTAATTCTTTATTGTAATTAAGGCGCTTGACTATTCTTTTCGATATCCGTTTTCTTAGCAACCGCCTTAAATACCCGAACCACATACACAAAATTATCCTCGTGAAATCTCTCTTTATTTCACAATCTCTACTTGAACTTCGTGCGAAAAAATTGGAAAACAAACAAATATTCGGATAAAAGTACTGATTCTGGGTTCTTTCGATGTACATTATGTCTTGAGGCAAAGCCAATCAAATCAAAATGGGAAATGATAGTAGTTAAATCATACATGCTCTTTTTTATTATTATATTAACGCCTAGTTATTTCTTTAAAAAAAAAAAAAAACAATTATGTTACTTGAATGTAGGCCTACAGTTCCCTGTTTCTATTACCATTGTAGCGCCGTCAAATAGAAACATGCGATTTATCAGCCTCAGGGAAACCATATAAGAAATATGTAAAGGCGGTAGGCCTATCTATTGTGATGTCTGTTCAGTAGGAAACTGCACAGTATAACGTCTCCAATTCAACCAAAGAAACTGCCGTCTTTGGTTCAACTTACGAAACGGTAGCCTTTGGTTCAACTAAAGTATAATAGCCTTTGGTTCAACTAAATAAAAAAAAAATTTAAAAAATACAAAAAGGTTCCTTGAAAACACACTTATCTAGGCTATTGACCAAAACTAAACACTCAAAACGGGTATTCCTGGTGACGCAGTGCCATGACACGCCCACGAGTTACCAATGCTGCACCGCCTTGCACGAGTTGCACCAAGAGGCGACAAAGTGTGGCAGGCTTCTTGAACGCGTGCCGATTTACTGCGCTGAGCGCTTGAGGTCATGTGATCTCAAGTGGTGTCACGTGACAATTAGCCGGTGTAGCACGCCACCCTGACCAGCCCGCCAGGGCTACTCAGAGTTCGCCTGGCGGCCGCCAGCCAAACTCAGGAGTCTCTCTGGCGGCCGCCAAAAGCACTCTCGGGTATCTGTGGCGGCCGCCAGGAACACTCTATCTACGCGAAACCGACTCTGACTTTTTTGTTGAGCCAGAGAACTGAAAATGAATAACAGAACATCTTTTTTTAAAGTTGTGCATACGTTTTAAGCTTTCACGGACATAATTATGCATCGCAACTAAAAGAAACTCAATTTAGACGATCCAGAATGCGTGAAAAGCTCAACTCCGCCAAAATTTTGTTTACTTAGATCTAGCATTCAGTCACCCACGCGGGTTACCAGATACATTTTCAGCTTCGGGCCAAATTCAATTTCAAAAATCCCCAGAGACCAGAGTTTAGGGGCCAAATTATTATATACAGTCATCATGTTTACTACTGTTACTATTATACTGCTTTAATTAACCTTTCTTTAACGGTGCATAATTAGATGTGAAAACCATGGAGTTATATGGCATCTGGTCTACAAACTCACAAAAAATTAAGGTAGCACAATGATCTAAGTCTAGCCTTTGCGACGAGAAAATGTAAGCATACAGGATCACTCACATGTAAAGTAGTTTACGAAGTATGGCTTGCTTTTACATCCAATACTCTGCATATTGCTGTTTATTTCTTTCAATATAATCTCTTTGTGGTGCTGCACACAGAAATAAACATGATGATTTTTGTTGTAATTCTTTGACTAAAATATAACTAACAGAAAAGAACGACTATGTACAAGATTTCTGCGATCCTCTGGGCTTTAAAAGCAGGTATTGAAGCACAGCTTCGTCAGCTTCCCTCTCTTGCTCCTGTTCCCAATGGGTAGGTTCACACGCTGGGGACAAAGACGTAGCTATACTAGGTTTACTCATCAAAGGAGCACCATAAAGGTTCCACGGGGAATGAAGAGCAATCATGGCTGGCGTGACATCCAAATCCCGAGAACACTTGCTTGCCAGTTGGAGTTGAGCTCATGCCTTTTAAATAAAATGCCCCCCCCCCCTTTTTTTGTTGTGTTCATCCATTCTTTTTTAAAAAACGATCCCCCCCCCCCCCCCTTTTTTTGTTGTATCATAAATTTTTAATTCCCTGTGACACGATCGATTTTTAAATGCGCATTAGTGAAATACTCAACAATGAGAACACCAGTCCACACGGAAGAAAAAGACGAAAAATAGATCTAGATTAGAGTTAGACCACAACGCTCAATATTGACACAAGATCTAGATCCAGATAGATTTAAAAATGTTAATGCAAAAAGCCGAACAGATGAAAAATATATAGCAGTCCACACTGTATAGCCCAGTAAACTACATATAGATCTAGTAAACTAAACAACACAGTCACATCTTTTTGAAACACAAAGCAAAGAATGGCGCGTGGCTTCAACGTCAGTAAAGCTTACATGGGTTTGGGAAAATTCAGAAATGAAAACATTAAAAACTGGAACCACTTGCCCAAGAAGTCAGACCTAGTCTTTTACTAAGCTAGGCCTGCAGGTTATCCTAGGCATTGAGCTAGTATGCTGTATTCCCTTAAAAAGAAAGGAAACGAACATTTTGTTGAGTTTTAGATTGCTTTTTTGTCTTGATCCAACAAAACTAGATCTTAAATTGCTAAGAGCAAGAAATCCCCCAAAAATCCCCAATCCCCCACATATATTTTTTGGAGCCCCGAGAAAGAGCCAAACTGGCAACCCTGTTGAGGCCTCGAAAGAGCCAAACTGGCAACCCTGCGCCACACCCCCGCTAGATCTACAGAAAAATTAGAGTCTTTTTCGCGTATATAGAGTGTTTCTGGCGGCCGCCACAGATACTCTCTGAGTCTGTCTGGCGGCCGCCATGGACTCTGAGTATCGTTAGTCGATGAGTCCGTGTGGCGTGCTACACCGGCACGTTATAGGACTTATTGCTACCGTTGTTGTACAACGGGATACCTCAGAGTCGATGAGTCCGTGTGGCGTGCTACACCGGCACGCTTAGAAATGTCTATTTTTAGATGCCAGGTCAGAGATTTCCGCTAGCTACAGTTGCGTCCAATTGGCGAAGAAAGAGAGAGTGGGTATTAATAAAGAAAGAGGGTGTGAGTAAGAGGTAGAGTAGTAGAAAAAAGGGAGAGGGGGAAAGAGAGAGAAAGAGAGAGAGAGAGAGAGAGAGAGAGAGAGAGGAAATTGAGAAAGACACAGATAGACAGACAGATAGACAGACAAACAGACGGACAGACAAACAGAAAACCTTACGTTTATTATTTTTTCTAAAAGATCAAAGTGAGTCATAACTGCACTTCCCCTTTCATTGTTTTGTTCTGTTTTAAATTTTACGCTCAATGAATTTTACATGGGGTTGCGAGCTCAGGGGCTCGATCTGAATTATGAGTCTCTTAGAGGCTTCTTATTTTTCTCTTTTTTTTAGGGGACCAACTTGACTTCAGCAATAGTGGATAAAAGAGCTCTTCGTACATTCTCACTCACCCAGCCTCAAGCCTGGCACTCCTTTTGTTTTAGTAAATACAGAGAGCTTAAATAAAACAGAAATGAGGTGTCAGAGAAGAGTGTGGAAAGAAAGAGAGAGTGGGTAAGACAAAGGGGGAAAAGATGTAATTATTGACCACAAAAAACGAACAGTAATGAATAGTTCAAGAATCAGGACAGTTTACAGTTTAGTTAATAGCACGCCGTGATAAATGATATAGGGGGGGGGGGGGGGAAAAGGGCGGGGAGAGAAGGGAGGNGGGGGGGAGATACAGGCAGAGAGAGAAGAGAGAGAGAAGGGAGAGAGACAACAGAAGAAAGAGAGAAGAGAGAGAGAGAGAAAGAGAGAGAGAGAGCATAGACAGATAGACAAAGAGAGGAAGAGAGAATGCAGAGAGAGAATACAGATAGATACAGTGAGAGAGAAAAGAAAGAGAACAGAGAGAACAAAAAAAGGGAGGGGGTATGAGAGAGATAGACGGATGAGAGCAGGGGGAAGTCGAAGAGGAATAGGAGGAGAAAGTAGAAAAAGACAGAGACAGGCTACAAAAAATTAATAGTATCGTAGAATTCAGAACAATTAAGGCATACATAATAAATACACCAGCAACATTGTCCTCCTGCAAACAACTGACCCCCGGGCGAAAAAGGAAAAACCAGTAGGAACAAATCGTTGGCTTCATAGTCCAAACAATACACACTGCACAATACCACGTTACAACAGCTGCTAAACGGTAGATCTGGA
>RQTK01001265.1:0-2500 GCA_003991915.1 Elysia chlorotica
CATTACCGCGCCCCCTACAGACAGATAAGGGACTTGCAGTTACTAGGTAGAAAAGCCACTCACAATAAGTGAAACGTGTGGTGCGTTTTGTTTTAGCAGGCTAATGCATGATTGTATATTCCGATCTGACACGTATACAGAACCTATCGCCTAGAAAGGGCGGCTTTGTTTATTTGTTAGCGTCCAACGCCAGCACTAGAAAGTCTATATTGTGGACGGACCCCAAGGTTCGCTGTTTGATATACGACGACGGGTCACAAGATTAACGTCTCACAGTATTTTAATGTCCGGCCAAACCTAGAATGGGCAGCTTTTGTTTATTTGTTAACATCCAATGTCAGCACTATAATTATAGGTTATATTGTGGACGGGTCCCAAAACTGAATTTTGAGAATTATACGTTCGGACACACCAGGAAAGGGCGGGGATAAGAGGATTCATGTTGAGTTGTTGAGTTGGTTTAACGTCCAACACCAAACCAGTCAATATCTATTCTCTCGTGCTAGGATTTCATGTTATAACCAGACTTAAAAAATTGTAAAATTCTTACGTGGTTAAAGTTAAACAGACTATACATTATTATGTGTATATCGTATTAATCTATGCATCCTGTGTTTCACCAAAGATAAATAACACGCCAAGAAAAATTTACTCTACAAAGCATAATTTCATAGTGCAAGTGTAACTCGAAATGCAAAAACACTGGATAACTTTGAACAAGAAAAGGGGGGCGCGGTGGCCCAGGGGTAGAACATCGGCTTCCGACGCAAAAGGTCCCGAGTTCGAATCCTGGCTGTTGCAATCCCTACTGGTTGGGTATAATGTGACCGGCTGAGACAGGAGTCATGGTATCCCCACCCTGTCTCGTGTGTGGCAGCACATAAAATTGTCAGACGTCCGTCTTGGGGGCCCATCCACGATATAGCCATAAGTTGCTGATGTTGGACGTTAAAAACCCAACCAACCAACGAACAAGAAAAGAAATGCGGTGATATCTGATTATGCCCACGCGTAAGTGATCATATTGCACGAGCACGAAAGATAGATACTACTAACATGATAATATGCATTTTTGTAGGACCTGAAGATGTGCGATATTGCGATCTAAAGACAAAACCAAACGTCAAGGAGTAAACCACACAATAACATATTACACAAAAGCCTCAGATAGCACAGTAATAGACAGTACTCTTTACTGACGTCTCAGAGGCCCACAGTTCAAATCTCAGACCTATATCCTCCTCCTTCCCACTTCCACCCCCCCTCCCTTTAATGTGACCGGCTGAGACAGGAGTCATGGTATCCCCGCCCTGTCTCGTGTGTGGCAGCACATAAAATTGCATGACGTCGGTCTTAGGGCCCGTCTACAATATAGCCTATATAGTGCTGATGTTGGACGTTAAGCCAATTCAACATCAACTACTCCCCCCCCCCCAAAAAAAAAAAAACAACAACCCACGAACAACAAAAAAACGGAGATATGTATATCGTTATGTTAGCATTATTTATGTATATCGTTATGTTAGCATAATTTTTTTTTTTTTTTGTACGAGCAGTAATCACGGAGACCTATAAAGAGGAAACAGTATTTTTGTGTGTGGGTAAAATTAAAGCTGATAAAACTACGAATTTTGGGTTTTCAACGAAGTTTCCGTGAAAAAAAAACCAACAACCAACAAACCCGTATTCATCGTAGGCCTACATGTATTCCAACCCTTTTTTTGAAGAAACTACAAGTAGATACTTCAAATACTAAATTACTAAAATAATATACCATGAACTAGTGAAGTTATTTACTCTTGTGTATGGATCATTTTAGTTCTAACCACTGAATAAAATCATCTTTAATTCATATTCATACACATAAAAACAAATTAACGGAGACTGTGTGTGTGTTGGAAGGGGGGGGGGGGGTTCAGGGGGGGGCGGATGGGGGGGGGTTTAAAAATGTAAAGGCCTCTCCAGAGGCTAATTAAAACCACAGTAAGCCTATTGGACTGAGACTCGATGGGTACTTAACATACTAATTATAATAGTCATTAGGCCTATCTGTTGGTGTATTCGAATGGATCCACCACATTGGATGTTATGCCATTCTTTAATTAAATAAGTGTTACAAATTATTCCTATGATGTGATGTCATGGCTGCAATACTCAATTTCCAATTCAAAAAAATATTAATGGCTAGTTTATTAATTATTTATGTTTACTTTTTGCATGACAGATCATTGTGATACATGGTTGTTATGTCTGAAATATCTGAATTGTTAAAATTGATTCTTGAAACAAAAAAAAAGAAAAATATATATACAACAAATCGACTTTACTTATTTTGATAATGATATTCAGCAGTGTTAAAAATATTAATGGTTAGTTTATTAATTATTTATGTTTACTTTTTGCATGACAGATCATTGTGATACATGGTTGTTATGTCTGAAATATCTGAATTGTTAAAATTGATTCTTGAAACAAAAAAAAAGAAAAATATATGTACATA
>RQTK01001265.1:5000-12614 GCA_003991915.1 Elysia chlorotica
TAGCCAGAAAACCCCGGTTTGAAATTGTAGGTAGTTGTCGGTAGTTGGTAACACAAGGCTGTTTTCAATCATTTTCAGTTTAAACATAGGCCCTACTTTTAACCCCTGCTGTAAACTGCATGAACATTTCTAGCTCCCTTATAGTTGGTGTTGTAAAATATAATTATGTCATTTTAATCTAACATGCTAGAAACAATTTTGGTAGTGCGAATACCTCAACATGATCTGGGTTTGTGAAATCCTTATTTCGATTGATATTTGTGTTTCAGACTTGTTTAAGTACATGTTTTAGTGAAACGCATACTCTTTCAATGAAGCTAATATTTAAAAAAAAAGAAGAAAACATCTAGGCATCAGAATATTCGAAAACATCACGAACTAGAATCTTTGACATTTGCTGCTGTTTGTGTGTATGTTTGAATAGTGCTGTTGTAAATTATATTATTTTTGTTTCATGTGTTGCATTTATTTCTACTTGCTTTGACTTTGCTCATCGTGTTACTTCAGGTGATTTTCTTTTATCACTGTGAGTTTGATTTTCTACTGTCCTATTTTTTTAAAAATATTTTTCAGTTTCATTTTTTGTTCGGCAAATCTCTTCTTTATTTGTTTTTTAGTTATTGTTTAGGATATTGATGAGGCAAAAGTGAACGAGCACAATGATAAGGTGGGTGCGACGAGGAAGAGAAAGAGAACGATAATTAAGAAAAAAAATTCATGTGTGCAAGAAAGACTATTATAATGCTCTCGTTGAGCGCTAAACCAATTCAACTCAAATCAACTCAGCTTCAAAATGCATTGCCTCATTGTAGGCCTACAATAACATCCATAAAAAACGTAAATCAGCGATATTTTTAAATTTTGCTGAGAATCTGCACTTTTGCAGTCTCAATGCACACAAGGGTTCATTTGTTGTGAGTAGGCCTATAATCCATGTGAAACGTTTCAAAGGGTCAGAAAACAATAGAATATAGTAGAATAAATACACCGGGCCAATGCTTTGTTTTAAGCCCTTCGTATTTATAGTGGACATAGAGAACAACTGGTGTGCTATTTCTACACCTGTTGCAAGCAATTAGAGGCATTAGTAGGGAAATAGAAGATAGCTTGCTGGTTTTTTGTTTGTTTGTTTGTTTCATATCTTATATACTTTTATGATCTATTTCTTTGTAGCCTACATTATTTACTGCTATTTTTTTTTTTTTGCTTTTCCTGTGTTACCAAGGCTACCCATTTATTAACAGGCAAAGTTATTGAGTTGAATAAAGTGAGCACATTAAGTGAATGAAAAGGGATGATTCTGAAAATAGTGATCTATTTATTTTAACCACTGTATATACCCTTTACTTTTAATCAACCTTTTTGTGCACAATTTGTATGCTTTTGCTACTCAGAGAGATACCGGAGTCACCAATGCTTCTAGTTTAATGTATTAACGTCTTAGGACATGATGGGCACAATATAGCCGTTACCGTGCTGACGTGCCGTAAAACCACTCACTCACTCACTCACTCACTCAAACCTCTGGATGCTGTGAAATAGGCGAGTCCCTGGATCTTTTATACTACTGCTGTTATTTTGTTTGTGTGTTTTATATCTTATAATTATACGTTTATGATCCATTTCTTTGTACATTCTTTGTAATATGTATGCTTTTACCACCCAGAGAGATTCCTGTACAGGAGTCACAGATGCTTCTAGTATAATGTATTACTGCCATAGGACATTATGGGCACAATATAGCCGTTACTGCGTTGACGTGCTGTAAAAACAAACTCACTCACCCACTCATAACTATCATAGCTTGGACAGAATAATACTATACTCGGTGAATATTGTCCGTGTTTTAACGATATTAGTACAGCTGACAGAGTTGTTATATGTGAGTTTTTACGTCGTAACAATGATTAAAGGATGGTTGGCTGGTTGGGTTGGTTTAACGTCCAACAGCAGCACTATATAGGCTATATTGTGGACGGGCCCAAGACGGACGTCTGACAATTTTATGTGCTGCCACACAAGAAAACAGGGCGGGGATACCATGACTCCTGTCTCAGCCGGTCACATTATACTGACACCGACCCAACCAGTAGGGATTGCAACAGCCAGGATTCATACGTTTACTGTTTATTGCGTCGGAAGCCAATGTTCTACCCCAGGACCACCGCGCCCCCCATGAATCTGAGAAGTGAAAGTTAAAATACTTGAAAAGCCAGGATTCGAACTCGGGACCTTTTGCGTCGGAAGCCGAATCTGAGAAGTGAACGTTGAAATACTTGTTACATTACTGACTGAAGAGGGGCGCGGTGGTCCAGGGGTAGAACATCGACTTCCGACGCAAAAAGTCCGGAGTTCGAATCCTGGCGGTTGCGTTCCGTACTTGTTGGGTCGGTGTCAGTATAATGTGACCAGCTGAGACAGGAGTCATAGTATCCCCGCCCTGTCTCGTGTGTGGCAGCACATGCAATTGTCAGACGTCCGTCTTGGGGCCCGCCCACAATATAGCCTATATAGTGTTGATGTTGGACGTTAAAACCAACTCAATTCAACTCATTACTGACTGAAAGCCTCATCGCATTCAGACCATGCGATTATAAAACTTGAACTTCCTCTCGTTATTTATGTCTTTTTACTTGTCTATCTATTAATTTTGTATGTCTGCATATATCTATTTTACTTTTTCTTTCTCTTTGCCTCTCTCTTTCTCTCAATCTGTCGTTGTTGCTATTTTGTCTGCCTGTCTGCCCATCTCTTCATTCTATCTATCTATCTATCTAACTATCTATCTATCTATCTAACTATCTATTTATCTATCTATCTATCTATCTATCTATCTATCTATCTATCTATCTATTTATCTATCTATCTATCTGAGGAGAGCAACAGCTCGAAACTCCGGAGTCGCGACAGGCAAGTAATTTTATTATTATTATTGTTATTATTATTATTATTATTACTATTATTATTCATCACGAAATTAGATTTATATCTATCTATCTATCTATCTATCTATCTATCTATCTATCTATCTATCTATCTATCTTTCTATCTATCTATCTATCTACCTATCTTTCTAATTATGTCGTTAAAATTTACATTACATTTAACATTTATATTTATTTTGACTTCGTGTTTTTGTTTTGTTTTTGTTTTTGATCGAGTGAAATTATGTCAGATAAAGAAAGAGAGAGAGCGAGAGAGAAGAGAGAGAGAGAGAGAGGGACAGAGAGAGAGAGATAGAGAGAGAGAGAGAGAGAGAGAGAGAGAGAGAGAGAGAGAGAGAGAGAGAGAGAGAGAGAGAGAGAGAGAGGAGAGAAAGAGAGAGAGAGAGAGAGAGTGAGACAGACGGAGATGGAGAGAGGGCAAAAGAAGGGAGACTGAAACCAAATTAAGTTTGTTCTGGAAATGTAATAATTATTTCTGCTGTTAGGTCTCGTTGAATTAAAGATAGGTCTTAATTATCTTTAACGTGTGTCTCTTTTACAATGTGCAATACATCAGGTTGATTTTCCTATTTTTTTGTTATAACTTCTAGCAGTTGTACACTTAGATCATTACTTCACGCCTTTGCTTGGTCGTGGTTTTGCTTTGACATCAATGAGCAATTTGTTAGATCAACATAGCCTACAGTCTATATAGGCTACATATATGTACTGCTTCTTTTCCTGGAAAAATTGCCTTATTAGGTTAGGTTTACCTATGTATTTTATAATTTCCTTCCAATAAAATGTGTTTAAGGGTTTTAGAAATACATATAGCCATAGAACTTTATTAAAAACCAAATTGTCGAATTGAAAGAAAATACCCACAGGATGCTTTAATGCATTCGTTTTTCGCTCCTTAGAGGGGGGCGCGGTGGCCCAGGGGTAGAACATCGGCTTCCGACGCAAAAGATTGATCAGTTTAATGTGGTCAGCTGAGACAGGAGCCATGGCATACCCGCCCTTTCTCATGTGTGGCAGCACAACAAAATTGTCAGACGTCAGTCTTGGGGTCCGTTCACAATATAGCCTATATAGTGCTGGTGTTGGAATTTAAATCAACACAAAAACTCAATTCAATAGCTCATTAGCTATGTCAAGCTTGATCTAGGTCTAGATTTATCTGTCTACGTTTAGCTGTCTCCGCTTTGGCCGTGTACAAAGGAATCGAACTTGTTTCTCCTTAAGACGAGGCAGATGGGATTGCCTTAGAACCACTAAACATTATCACCGTCGTTTTTTTTACCATATTACCCACATTGTCAAGGCTATGTAAAGTTAGATTTTAGAAGAACAAATTTGGTTTTATAAACACCCGTTGTGCATTTTGGTCTATAATGATGTATGTAACGTGTAGTCTTGCAATAACTTTTAATGATAGCAGTTTTTGATATGACTAACCTGACAAGAAAAGTTGAGTTGAGTTAAGTTGGGGTTTAACGTCCATCAGCACTACATAGGCTATATTGTGGACGGGCTACAAGACTGAAGTCTGACAATTTTATCTGCTGCCACACACGAGATAGTGCCGATCACATTAAACTGACACCGACCCAACCAGTAGGGAGCGAAATCGCCAGGGTTCGAACGACGGACTTTTTGCGTCGGAAGCCGATGTCTACCCCAGGGCCACCGCGCACCCCACCTGACAATAAGAAACCCGATTACTTTTATAGGCGTTGACCATAGTCAACATTGGCCTCAAAATTGTTAAAAACTTGACAATGCATTGGTTTTCCCAGCAAGTCTTCAATCACACAAACTTGTGAGCTTATGACAGGTTGTTAGATGCCCCTTGTTAAGTTGGTAAATAAATACCCCCCTTCCCTCTCCCCCTTAAGTCTATCTTCCCCCTTGTATCGTCCAGGAAACCTGGGGAGCGTTAATCCTAAAGAGAGAGAGAGAGAGAGAGAGAGAGAGAGAGAGAGAGAGACAAAGAAAGATGCCCCTTGTTAAGTTGGTAAATAAAGACCAATCCCCCCCCCCCCCTTTTAAGTCCCTCTTCTCCCATGTATCGTCCAGGAAACCTGGGGAGCTTAACTCCCACATAGATGAGTGAGAGAGAGAGGAGAGAAAGAGAGAGAGAAAGAAAGAGAGAAGGAGAAAGAGGGAGAGATAGAGAGACGGAGAGGTAAAAGGAGATTAGTGTGAGAGAGATAGAGAGAGAGACATAGATAGGGAGAGAGACAGGGAAAGACATAGGGAGAGAGGGGGCGAGAGGGATAGAGAGGGAGAGAGAGAAGGAAAGAGAAAGGGAGAGAAAGAAAGAGGGAGAGGGCGAGAGAGAAATGTGGGAAGGAGAGATAGCGGGGGAGTAAATGAGATACAGAGATAGTGCGAGTGAGAGTGAGAGTGAGAAAAACCCCCTCCCCTCTTCGATCCCCTCAATCCCCTCCCCTCCTCGATTCCCTTTATCCCCTCCTCCTCCCCCCTCACCCCAAGAGTCTGGTCCAACCTGTAAAGCCAAACCGCCTCGGGCCAGGTAGGTAACCCACGTGACTCACGTGACCTACTTCCGCATAGCCGGTCCGTCAGACCAGGTCCGCTGACAGCGGGACATGTTCTACAATCACGCGCTGGACTCCAGGCACGGGTCTCTACAGGTCTCTTGGTGGCAAGACATTAGTGATTAGAATCTGTTTAAGTATAATGAATGGGTAAAATAACTTAACACAGTTTGAAGTATAATGAATGGGTGAAATAATTTAATACAGTTTAAACATTAGACATGTCTATTAAATGTTTAAACTGTGTTAAATTTTTTTACCCATTCATTATAATTAAACAGACTCTAATGAGTTGCCAGCAAGACCCAACCAGTATGGGGCAAAATTGGACAAAATAATGCAGTTTATTGAGGGTGCACATCAAATTGAGGCACATGTAATCTATGAGTGACAGATTTGTTTTGTTTGTTTGTTTTGTTACTTAATGCTCTTTGCAGATTTCATTGTGGGAGGGCCCCAAGACTTAAGTCTGATGCAACACACGAGACACGAGAGTGGGGAGACCTGGACTTCTGTCTCAACCGGTTACACTATACAAACTAATATACTGGCACTGACCCAACCAGGAAGCCGATGTTCTACCCCAGGACTACAATATGCGGGGTTCAGTTAAGTTGGGTGCGAACGTTCTACCACGTGAAAAATGCAATTCGCTGCAGGGGCCCTTCATTTACACGTTGTATATTAGGTCTATGGTCCCAGCCTGGTACACACTCTTACAAACATTAGTTGTTGAAATCTGGCAAAAATAGATAAATGTGTCCCATTATGCGATCGAACCAGGTACCATCCGAATAGATGAAGAAAGCTTTTCCACTTCAAAAGATGGGCATATATGTAGAGCGACCATATACGAGAATGTGTATTTTTCTGGTGTCCTGGTGTTCATATTACATGTTAAAATGTATCCCCTCAGGGTAACATTTTGTTGAGGGCGACAAGGTGTGTACATGTTTACCTAAAATCATGGAAACCTCTCATTTTAGGCAGAAGTATATTATAAAAACAAAAATCAAACCATGGACAAACCAATAAACGTTTCAAACTTAGAGTCAGTTAGTTTTAAGGGGTAACGCTTTGATCAATTTTGGGTGTTGAAATGCCAGACGTGAAAAAGATGGATTACCAGAGATAGAGAGAGAGAGAGAGAGAGAGAGAGAGAGAGAGAGAGAGAAACAGAGACAGAGAACGACAGACAGACAGACATACGGAGAAAAGTAAAGGCAGATAGTGGGTCATAAAACATAAATGTTTTGATGAAGGATTAAAATGAAAAAATAAAAATACCAAAAGACAAAAACAATAATATTTATATCGACAAAGACAGTAAGAGGAAAAGACGACATGGCGATTTCGTTTGGTTTATTTATTTCCTCAACCTCCATCGTCATTAACTAGGCTATATCGCAGACAGGCCCCAAGACTAACCTCTGACAGCTTTGTTTAGTGCCACATGAAGACATTAAAGATAAATCTTTACTTATGATTTAGCTAGTTATATAAGGCTAATACTAAAACATACAAGAGGGGGGTGAAATCCTTTGACTTTTCAAAACATTATAATTTAATCTAACGTGTTTTTATTATTAATTCGTCAAGTGTATCCATTCTTCTATATCTTTTGTTCATTCGTTGAATGTATGTTATTTTCTAGTAAAATAATTGAAAAGAAAAGGTGGGCTAATTGTGTTCATTGGCAAAACCATTTTCCTTTTATAATAAATATTTCTCTCCTCCTTCTCTTCTCTCTCGCTCTCTCTATCTCTCTCCCTCCATCTCTCTCTTTCTTCATCTATATTACTCCTTCTCTCTATCTTCCTCTCTCTTCTTTCCTTTCTCTATCTCCCTCTCTCTTCCTTCCTTTCACTATTTCCCTTCCTTTCTCTTTCGCCCCATACTTCTGTGTGTCTGTCTGCCTCTCTCTCTCTAGGCTGTATTGTGAACGGGCCCAAGACTGACGTCTGACAATTTTAAGTGCTGCCACACACGAGACAGGGCGGGATACCATGACTCCTGTCCCAGCCGGTACATTAAACTGACACCGACCCAACCAGTAGGGAGCGCAATCGCAGGCTCGAACCCAGACCTTTTGCGTCGAAACCGATATTATACCCCAGAACCACCTC
>RQTK01001265.1:30510-67058 GCA_003991915.1 Elysia chlorotica
ACCTCCTAGAGCATCTTCTCCGCCCCTCCCTCCTCCGCCACCATCGCTGGTAAACTCCATGCCTACCCCACCACCATCGCCTCCATCGCTAAAGACAATGAATACCGTAAAACCCTCTAACTTCTCCCATACCCCACTACCTCTACCCCCTTCTCCTCCTCCTCCTCCTCCCCCTCCTCCGCCCGCTCACGATAAACCTCTACCTCCTCCCCCACTCCTCCCCTCATCGACTCCTCTCCACCTAAGCCTCCTCCCCGCGTCCAACCTAATTGACACCGACATCGACCTCCCTCCACCAGATACAACACACGAACCTCCTTCACAACCCAGGCCCTACTCTCTCCTCGCTCTCTCAACATCTACAGCGCCCGCTCCAAACCACTCGACGTACCACCCCCCTCGCCCCGCTAGCACCTATGGGGCCACGTCCCCGCCACAATCTCCCCAGAACGGGGGGTGGGGAGGGCGGGAGGTATTTGATCCTAGAGAGGAGGAGGGAGACCCCTATGACACAGTGGACATATATCAGTTTTAACTCTGGGAGCCAGATGGTTGGAGAGCTAGAGCGCTGGGGGTTTATCTCAGGGGTTATTTGGTTCGATCTCAAAATCAGGAAAAACTCTGGAAGCGAGATGATTTAAGTGCTAGAGCGTCGGGGTTTACTTCAGGGGTTACCTGGTTCGATCCCAAGATCGGAAACATTTGTCGGGTTTCGTCTCCAACCTACTGGTTGGGCTGGTCTCAGTAGAATATGACAAGCTGAGCTGAGACAGAAATCTCTCTGGTAGCCCCATATACCCACTCCGCTACTATGTGGCACACAAAAAAGTCTAAAACAGTCTAGATGCTGACCTTGGGTGTTACAAGACCAAGAAAGGAAGCAACGAATCAGGAGTTACTTGGTTCGATCTCAGAATCGGGAAAATGTATTAAATGTATCTTATCAAACTGAATGAAGATCTATATTATGATTATGATATCGCTGTATAATAAAACGTTTTTATTTGATGATTCGTAAATAAATGCAACGAGTTAATAATAAAACTAAAAGAATATTCGTATAGCCTATGATACGCATTGAGACTCATACAGCATGTTTATTCTTTATGATAACCTGCAACAGATATAGATTTACTGATAATAAAAATGTTTCCATATAATCAGCCAAAAGTATTACTAATCTTAAGTCATCGGTAATATTTTTTTCTTTTTTTCTTTTTGAAAACTTCAATGAAACCAATATTATTGATGGATATTATGTATTACTGTAAACAATATTATTAATGTGTCATGTAAAACTCTGATGCTTCTATCACTGCCCATGTCTATTAGTATTAATCTGTCTGTTCTGCTTCGCTGAATAAAGCTTTGCTGAGTCGCATTGAAAACGGAGATAGTCCTGTCTTTCAAGTATGTTTGGGCGTGTTTGTTTGTGTGTGTGTGTGGGTGGAGAGAGAAGAGAGAGAGAGAGAGAGAGAGAGAGAGAGAGAGAGAGAGAGAGAAGGAGGAGGAGAGAGAGAGAGAGAGAGAGAGAGAGAGAGAGAGAGAGAGAGAGAGAGAGAGAGAGAGAGAGAGAGAGAGAGAGAGACAGACAGACAGACAGACAGACAGACAGACAGACAGACAGACAGACAGGCTGAGAAAGAGAGATTAATACCACGTATTAAACTAACAAACTTGTTTTGAGTAAGCCTAGTGGATAAGTGGATTAGAATAAATAAAGGCGTACTTTTTTTTAAAAAGGATTTAAAAAAAAATAAGGAGGTTCTTGTTTCTAGCATGGGTAAATTACAGCCTGCTGAGTCATTGATTTGACTAAATGTTATAAACATGATGATGATGATGATGATGATGATGATGATGATGATGATGATGATGATGATGATGATGATGATGATGATGATGATGATGATGATGATGATGATGATGATGATGATGATGATGATGATGATGATGATGATGATGATGATGATTTATTATTATTATTATTATTATTATTATTATTATTATTACTTTATACATCATCATAATTAATGAAAAAAATCATTACATTTGGAGACAGCTTAGCGTTGTAAGGGTTTACAGTAATGACTGCTACATTACTATTTTCAATACTGTGTAGGCCAACTCGGGGCCACTCCACGTTTTCCTCGTTTTCATTTTTAGGTTTTATTTTTTATCTTTTTTGTGTGAAATGAAAAAAAAATTATGACATTTGCCTTGCGATTTTTTTTTTGTAAAGAGGACTGAAGAGTTTTCAAAAGGGGTTTACAAACAGTAGGGCTTGGCAGATTTTTAAAAGGCTTCGAGTTAGCAGAATGCCTGAAAACAACCTGGTAACCCGGATTTTGCCCAATCACAAAATTTTACTTCACGTGTTTTACTTTCACTTTAACAAAGGCCTAATAGATCCTTCACGCAGATCACGCATTTTTCACGGTAGACGCTCGCCCCTGCGGCAGTCCAATGAATCCATTGACTCCATTCCTAATTTCCTTTCAGTTTAAAAGCATGGCAGGCTGTAGATAGGTCTAGATCTAGAATAATTCGTGTAACAAGACTGTTGCTGTGATCAGTTTCTCCCTTTGCTGATCATGATGAGGGATTGCTGCATTGCAATCACCAGGCCTTAAAAATGGGAGCCGCAGGAAGTTAAAGTCGTCTAAATACAATTTAAAAAAATTCGTTTAGTCTTAATAATTCGTGTAACAAGACTGTTGCTGTGATCAGTTTCTCCCTTTGCTGATCATGATGAGGGATTGCTGCATTGCAATCACCAGGCCTTAAAAATGGGAGCCGCAGGAAGTTAAAGTCGTCTAAATACAATTTAAAAAAATTCGTTTAGTCTTTTTATCTAGAATCTATCTAGATCTAAATCTATGTTTCTAATCTAGATCTAGATCTAGTAGATTAGTCTGTAGAAATTTCTAGATCCTAGATCTAGATCTGGAGAAATTAAACATGGAGGCCTAAATTAGATCTAGATCTAGATCTAGAGACTAGATAGATGTTACACTAGCCTTACATTGGCCTTATAGATTCTATCTAGATCTAGATTCTAGATCTAGAATCTAGAATTCTATATCTAGGATTTTGAAAAATTTAGATTAGATCTAGATCTAGATCTATAGAGTAGACTACATTGTTGGTTAGCGGCCACTAGTGGCATTTTTTTTCGAAGATGCCAAAAAAATGGGCTTTAGAGGTTAAATTTTCGCCTTGTTTTTATCTATTCTGTATTACTACAGGTCTTGTGCCATTGTAATGCTTAACCCTTTTAACACTTTCATTTTTCCTCTTTACTTATCTAAATAACCAAAGAGGTTTTATGTGTTTTATAGTACCTTTTCTAAAATGGCTGTTGTGATTTATATGATTGTAATACATATCAAGTGTTGCATATCATTGGAAAGGTAATTGGACGAGGTATAACATATTTCACGTATTTGTGTCAAATTTGATCATGCATACTAATGAGCTAATTTGCATATCTAAAAATAGAAAATTTGCGCCAAAAAATGAAAGAAAAACGTATATACCAACATATAAACAACAGTAAACTTACCAAATCTTTTATATTTTATTTCTTGCACTTATGATTGGCAAGACAAGTCCCATGTAGACCTTTGTGGCACTTTGTGCAAGCAGTCCGGGACCGTTTTCTGCCGCCAGGCTGTTTACGGTCAGAGCAGACGCAGCAGTCTTTTTCTTTGCTATCAGGAATCATCACAACTCCAGGTTTCTGCCTCCTCTCTGGTAATCCCTCCCCACCTCCCAAATAATCCTCTACTAACTTTTCTACAGCTTGGACATAGAATTTATACCTATTCATAGGTTTTTCAGCTGCGGTGTTCTGCTTGTATAGAATAAACGAATTGACTAACATTCTGTTCAAAATACTAAACGCTACCTTCTTCCAATATTTGACTGTACGCCTTTCATCTAAATAAGCATATAACATATCTGACTGGTCTACTCCCCCCATACTCTTATTATAGTCTAAAACAACATTTGGTTTCCTACGTACTACCCTATCCCCATCACCTCCACCTCTTTGACGAATCTCAACCTCTGTAACATCTGCTACTGACTTGGACGAAAGCAATAAGACAGGTTTCTTTTGGGTTTTTTTTTCCCTGTAAGAAGTAGCCAGCAGGAAGTCTTGTCTAAAAAAGGCTGATTCATTGGGCTCTAATTTATTTTTTATAAGCTTTGGCAGGCCTTTGCTGTTCTGTCTGACCGTTCCGGTTGCGTAGGTTTTTGAATTATAAAGTTCTTTTAGCAGTGCAACACTTGTAAAAAAGTTATCAATAAAAACATGATAGCCTTTTCTCAGGTAGTTTCCCATCTGCAACAATGTAACCACAACTCTATGGGCTAAACCCCTTCCATCACCAGCTTCGGGCCTGTCTCTCTTTCCCCTGTAGACAAAGCATGCCAAAACGTATGCCGTGACTGACTCGCACAGCATCCAAAGCTTGATCCCCCATTTATGATGGTGCTTATTTGGGAGATATTGAATCAGCTGAGTCCTGTTTTTAGTGCCTATTAGGCTCTCATCCACAGACAGGTTTTGGCGAGGAGTATAGTGATGCCTAGATTTTGAGTTGAATTGTTCAATCATCGGTTGAAATCGGGCACACGCATCATATCCCTGTTGACCTGGTCGCGGTAAATTGGATCGAGTAAGGTGGAAAAATTTCAGCAATAGCTGAAATCTAAGTCTGGGCATTACTTTTCCAAACCAAGGAGTTTGTTGGGAGTCTGATTTGGACCAATATGAAAATAGTGTTGGCTTTCTATTGAGGCCCATATTGATGATAATTGCCAAAAATGCTTTTATCTCAGCTACCGTTGTCGGCGTCCACTTTTGAGAGATTGAATGCCTTCTCAAATTGTCTCTATTGTTGTTTAGAAAGTTAGTAGCATAGTTGTTAGTATGAGTAACAATGCTGGTAAGAAAATCCACTGTAAGAAACAAATAAACATACGAAATTGGTGGAGAGGCAGGAGGTGGACAGTTCTTGGGACCAACAGTCTCATCAAAACTAAAGGCTGGATCGGCCTCATCCTCGGGAGGGTATGCTCTTACCCATGGGTTTGCCCCTAGATCTACGTTTCCAACTTCGTTTTCATCTTCACTACTATTATCACTACTATACCCTTCAAATTCTGATTCATCAGAAGATACATCTTCTAGATCTACATCTGAAAGTGTTTCTTCATCCATCTTGACAAATTTCTAGATCTAGGCAGAGATCGGTAAATCTTTCTTCAGCTTTGGCTAACATAAAACTGAAACTAGCGAGGCAGGATGTAAGCTCTCTTGAGTGAAAACAACAAAACATCGGTGAATTCGTGCTTCAACTTGTTCGCTCTTTTTTCCGGTGTAAAGTTTATACAAAGCTCCGTAAAATAATGGCCGAAATATCGGCCCGAAAGTTATTTTGGCTAGTGGTACCTGGGCCGAAATATCGGCCCAAAAGTGTTTTAAGGGTTAAATATAATTAGAATTTAGATGTAATTTTTCCCCCAGGAAGGAAACGTTTACAAAGGTCTTTGGATTCGTTTTTTAATTTACTTAGACAAGGTATCTAGATCTATTACACACGAAAAATTTAATTTTAAAGCACCACATTTGTACCTATCCAAATACTTTTTTTCCCTCTACATATAGATCTAAATCTAGATCTATAGGTGGAATGGGCTAACACCTAACCTCCCCATCTAACTGAACCTGTTATGATTATTTTTCCCCACCCCTATACACAGCACAATTGCATCCTAACTCCCGTCACCGTCTAATACCTGTATTACTACAGGTCTCGTGCCATTGTAATGCTTATATCATTAGATGCAATTTTTCCCCCAGGAAGGAAACATTTACAAAGGTCTTTGGATTCGTTTAAGTAGACAACATATAGGCCTATTACACACAAAAAATGTAAAGCACCACATTTCGTACCTATCCAAATACTTTTTTCCCCTCTACATATAGATCTAGATCTAGATCTATAGGTGGAATGGGCTAACACCTAACCTCCCCATCTAACTGAACCTGTTATGAATATTTTTCCCCACCCCTATACACGGTAAAATTGCATCCTAACTCCCGTCACCGTCTAAATACCCACCATCTCGATTTCCGGAAGTCATATTTGCCCCTGTTTTTCGGTTTCTAGAGGAAGTCACGTGACTGGTACTACTTTAGTACGCAAATTAGGTAGAGGTCACGTGACTTCGAAACCAAAAAGAGGCAAATATAACGCCCGGAAAAAAAGATGGCGGATACGGAAATACATGAAATAGGGTAAAGGGGGGCAATAGGCAGCACACTTTTGGCCCCTGGAGACATTTCATTTTATAAAAGGCATTCTGAACGTTAAGGTAAAATAAATGATACCATAGCTCTCTCATACTTTTCTGTCATCAACATTCACCACTTGTTTGATCAAAAGACACCAGGAAATATTTTATTTTGATTTTTTTTTATTGACACTTACATGTCGCAAATTTGCAGTTTTTTGGGGGCAATAAGCATCCAGTTCACTGGGTGCAAAAATCACTAGCCACTCTTCCGCCTCCATTTCCTCAAGGCTCCCTGTGATGTCAGTGCACTTGAGATGGAACCAAAGGCTACAGATATCACATTGGATCCAGTTGTCACCACCAGCGTGCCCACAACGCCCACACTCTGTGTCATCTGAGGATGAGTCGGAGTCTATTGGGCTTCGAGATCGTGGGCGGGTGTTCTTTGTTGCTTTGCCTCTACCCTTTCCCTTACCCCTTGCATTGCCGCGTCCTCGCAGCCTCTTCCTCCCTCAATCGACGAACACAATCATCTTCTGTAAGGCTTTCCCCATACCGAAAGCGCTGCACTCTAGCTGACCTTCCTCTTCCTCTGTGGGAGAAATGAGGTTTCAGTTGCTCCAGGAAAAAGCTTCGAATCCCTGCTGGGTTGGAAACAGGAGCTGGGGCAGGTATTGATGGGCCAGCAGGATTAGAGGCGAGGGTCCAGGGGAAAGGGTTGGCAGATGTTGCTGATGAAGGGATGGCAGATGAAGGTCTCGTCGAACGGGCGGCAAATGAATCACTTAATTCGGCGTTCGCGGTTGGACTGCGGTCTGACTGGGGTGGGTAGAGCTTCGCAGCCTGGATGAAAAAGTGATGCAGCGGTGTTGACAGCTCGTGTGATGTGGCGAAGAAGTAACGACCCAGATACTGGTACAGGTACTTGGACCGTATGACTGGTCGCTTGACCCAGGATTTAACGTCTTTCCAGAGGCGCTCAATATTTTGAGTATGCACGTTGGGGTCCTCTGGGTCCACAAAGTTCTTGCTGTGGTTAACAACACAATGTGTGTAACCTAGGTCTTTTAAGGTGTGGTACGAGCGAAAAGCGTCGCTGTAGATCACTGATCCTGGAACAATATAGTATGCACGTTGGGGTCCTCTGGGTCTACAAAGTTCTTGCTGTGGTTAACAACACAATGTGTGTAACCTAAGTCTTTTATAGTGTGGTACGAGCGAAAAGCGTCGCTGTAGATCACTGATCCTGGAACAATATAGTATGCACGTTGGGGTCCTCTGGGTCTACAAAGTTCTTGCTGTGGTTAACAACACAATGTGTGTAACCTAAGTCTTTTATAGTGTGGTACGAGCGAAAAGCGTCGCTGTAGATCACTGATCCTTTAACAATATATTTCGTGATCAGGGGCAAGAGTGTCTCTTTAGTGCGGTTTTCCGCGACGTCACCGGTGAGCGGCACGATAAACTTGCGTTTTGTCACTCGCTCGATCCCACCAAACGGCCAGATTTGAGTGGGGAGACGGCCTCTATTATATTTTCGACGAGTAATGAGCGTCTCGTCGATTTCAACAACAACGCCTGGGCCTCCGATCGGCGATTGTTTTCTGTACCACTCGTCTGTTACTTCGGAACAGAATGAGCGCCAGTCCACAACTGTGTGCTTAGAAAGTCCGAGACACACTAACGGTTTCGTGATCCCAATGCTTTGAAAGGAAATGGTTCACGAAGCACACAATTTTCCAGGCAGGAATGTTCGAACCAGAAAGGAACGTACCCTTGTAGTCCGAACTTGAAAAGTTGCAAAGCCTGCGCTTCTTCGATTTGGGAATCGGGAAAGAAGCCCTGCACCGCCACAAGTGGTCTTCCTCACGAAAAGTACAGGAACCTCCGCACTTGGGGGATTTTAAATCCTTTGGAATCACTCCGTGGTCCCTTAGAAACTCTAAACTGGCTTCTTGATTCTTTAAAAAGTTGGAAATAGCGGTGAAATAATCGAGAGAGCAGTGGGCACATGTAGCCATAACGAACAACAAGTGAACGAATGATTCAAATCGGGCGGTTCAAAATCGCCGGGTATTATTTCGCGCATGCGCCCAAACGATATCACATGATTTTATATTTTTCAATGCGCTTGCGCAATATTCTAGTCACGTGATGTAAACATTGTGCGAGGGTATCATGGGTTCACGGTAGTGTGTGTATTAATACGCGGAAAAGAAAGAAATAATGCATGAAAATAGGCAGTTCGATATATTTCTTGATAAATGTAACACTAAACAGTTTTTGATAAAAATCACAATAACTATTTTTGTGTGAGTACTGTTTCCAATTTTAAAAAAATGAGGATCTGTTTGTGTCTGTAGCATATATTATATGTGTGTGTGTGTGTGTGTAAGAGAGAGAAGGAGGGAGAGTTAGAGAGGGTGATACTATAGAAAGAAGAAAATTGCATGCGTATGTCTGTGTGTCTGTGTGAAACTGAAAGAGATAATTACTTAGAGAGTCGGCGGGGGAGGGAAGGAGAGCTTCACTGCCCGAGTCCAGTGAATCTGGTTGAAATTCGACATCTGGGATATTTGACCTGGAGTCTCTGGCTCCCCAACTAACTTCTAAGCCACTGTCCCCAGGTATAATGGCGAGTTCTCACCGACACCCGAGAAAGACTTATCCGCCCCTTTAGGGGTCAGATAGGGAGAATCCGTCTCCAACAGTAACCTATCCCCCGGAACCTCCCGCAATCCCGCTTTCTGATATTCATTATATTTCCCGTCTAACTCTCCGAAACAGAAACTAAAATAAGTATTTGGATATACGTCCAACCACCCCTTAACTACCTTTGCCCCCCCTGTGAAAAGCAATGAAGCTGAATCGCTTTTGAAAGAAGAAAATTGTATGCGTATGTTTGTGTGTCTGTGTGAAACTGAAAGAGAGATAATTACTTAGACTCAACTTAGAGAGTCGGCGGGGGAGGGAGGAAGAGCTTACCACACTGTCCGAGTCCAGTGAATCTGGTTGAAATTCGACGTCTGGGATATTTGACCTGGAATATCTGGCTCCCCAACTAATTTAGCCACTGCCCCTATGGCGAGTTATCACCGACTCCCTAGTAAGACTTATAAATCCGCACCTTTAGGGATCAGATATGGAGAATCTGTCTCCAACAGTAATCTATCTTTCAGAACCTCCCATACTCCAGCTTTCTGATATTCATTACATTTACCCGCTAACCCCCGAAGCTAAAATAAGTATTTGGATAGCCATCCAACCACCCTTTAACTACATTACACCCTCACACACCCTCCCTTAAGTTCAATTGGAATCTGAGGATCCACCTTAGCACTCAGAGCCCGGTCTAAAGACTGTATTGGTCCAAATGAAATTGTGAGTCGAAACCAGGACCCACAGACTTCCGGCGTTCCAAACTCCCCACCGTTGCTACCTGGGTGGCATCCACCTCCATTTGTTCTGCACTCTCTGTCAGTGCCAGCCTTCCGCTCCTCTCTGTCAACTCAGACAACTCTCTCTCATGCACCTCGCTTGAACTCATACTCGCTGGCACTGACGTTCCACTCCTTACCACTTCCACGTTCTCTTCCTTGCACCCACTCGTCTCACTTACCCTCTCTCGCTCCTGCACCCTTAATGTAGCTCCTGCCCCCTTCTTACCTTTCTTTCTCCTATTCCTCTTACCCCTAACCTGCTGCCACTGCCCAGGCACAGCCGTTGCTACCGCACTGTGAGGAGCCTGTTCAGTTATGACATCGCTACTGGCTAGCAAGGTCTGCCCCTCAGAATCTCAGATACCGATGAATCTCCGGACTGCGCTGGTGGACGAGTAGGGGCGTCTGCAGTTAGGACTACTGCCGGGCTCTCTTCTTCTACTGAATGTAAATGAACTTTTGTTTTAGTTATTGATCGATCGACAAAATAATTTGTTTTTTAAATAACTTACCGAACGTTTTGACAGTAGAGGCAGAGACACGTCTGGGCATTAATGCTCCCCAATTTGCGTACATTCCTTGGCCTCGGTTCACAAAATTTTGTGAAGCCCACAGAAGACCCAGGGTTTCTGTCCAGGAATATTCTATGGGCCCCCTTTAATGTGACACCATCACATAGGCAGCCCCGTGTTTGGTCGCGTACCTTTTGTGAGGCAAAAGTCTGGCGATATCCCCGCTGGTGTAGAAAATCTAGAAGGTGAAAAAAAAAAATTGCAAAGATTTATAAATAAAATATTAATGAACATATCTCAATTTTTACAAGAATCAGAACAAGTATTTGAAGCTATTAACATCAAACCTTTATCTTTTGGTCAAGCTGCTTCTTCCTCCTGAAGAGGAAAAGGCAAGACGCAGATGAAGCAGACGTCTTGCCTTTTCCTCTTCCTCTTCCTCTTCCCATTGATCTTCCTTTTCCAAGCCCTATTTTGACGAGCTCATCAGCCATTTCATTTCCTTCTATTCCTACATGGCTGGGAATCGAGCAGAGAACAATTTACGTACCATTTTTCTGTATTTCGTGAATTTGTTCTAATATTTTGAAAATTTAGGATTTTTGGAGTTTGCCTCCCCCACTGCTTTCACCTTGCTACTAGTATAATGCATTAACTGTTTTAGCACATCGTCACAACATAGCTGTTACCGTGCTGACGTGCCTTTAAAAACGAGTCGCTCACTCACTTTCCAAGCCCTCTTGTTGTTTTTAGCCGCTGTCGTCTCTGCAAGTTGCTGAGTACAATCTGCAAATATTGAGCCTTCTCTGTACTTGTGCTGACTCTCCCCTTGATGAGGCTTGTTCATGGTATGCCCAAATGTTAATACAATTAAGCCAATGATTATCAATGTAGTCATAAAATTCAGGAGACAAAGAGTTAATGGTAACATGTCTTTGAAATGTTGCAATGTCCCTCATCTCCTTTGAACATTGCAGTTTCTGTAACCTCGCTTTCATAGCCTTGTGCACATGGAATGCACAAAGAACATTTGAAGCATGAGGAAGATGCTGTCTGATGACATTCATTTCATTAGGGTCCTTGTCTGTAATTGCATATTAATTTAGTATGATTGACAGACTCCCCCATGAACTTGGCATAGATCGCCATCATTTTTGATAGAATCTCTGCATTCTCTCGTCTAACAAAAGCATAAAATACTGCACGCCCTCTGCCCCATCCATCCTCCACCATCACTTGGTAAAGTGGGTATCCGCATTTGTTGGTCTTGTAGGTTTCTGGGGAAGAAAAATACTCAACAAAGGTCACCTAATAAAGCAGCTATTTGAAAATACTTTTTTTTGTTGTTTTAGATCAGTTTGTTGGGTGTTCGTTTGATTTGAGTTGTATTCATAAATCGCTCAAAATGACAATACGTCTGCAAGGACTAATGCAGGCAGAAATGCAATGCGTTTCTAAAAAAAAATTGAAAAGCCATAAAAATTGGCATGGGACTAACCGTCCATACATGTATATATAACATCTGGGTATTTGCTGAAGAATCTTGTCATGTGGGATGTTGAAAACGCAACATCATCAAACTAACTTCCACTTCCATTGTCGGAGTCGATATAACTTCAACTTTTCTGTGGGCTTGCAGATCCTCCAAGTTGTCTAACAAATCATCCACGTCACCACAGACACGAGCAGACTTTACTGAAAAAAAGAATAAATTTTGAAAATCAAGCAACACGAGTGATTTCTTAGGTAATTAAAGATTCATCACACACATATTCATGTTCATCTGCAGAGTCAAATCTAAACGCTGAACAATAACACACTGAATAGTCTATTTGTCTTCATCATAAAAATTATTTTGCCTGTCAAAGAACATGTTAATGCGAGAAAAACTATTTTTAACACGTAAGGTGGTGACATAGACTTTTTAAAAAAGTCAATAAAAGAAATTTGTTTAGCCATTTATAACAAAAAACCTTTTGTGTATTTTTGTGTAGACTGCTGACATAACTTTACTGTAAGAAATCTTACAAAAGTAAAAAAAAATAACAACTTTGAGGAAAACATATGTTAGTAAGCCTACTTACATTCAATATCGTCGAATTTCTGCCAATGTAAACGACTTGTGGAATTTCGAGTTTAGCATGTGCATCTATGGCTCATAGCAGGAGTTTAGACGATATTGAAGCTATGGCCAAAACGATGGCATTTGAAACAACGCATTGGTCTCGGGGGTAACTTTTGAGAGTTAAATACCCCACTTTCAGTGATGTTGGTGGCGACGTCGAGTCGTAGGTTAGGACGAAGGTATTGGTCCTGACTTTGTCACCCCCCTTCCGCATGGGCAATGTGTAGCGTACGAGCCGGTTTTACCGCTCTTCCATGCCGTAACCCTCCGGTAGGCTACTTGGTAGCTCTCTGCAGGAAGACCCGTGTCAGTCGCGCCACTTCGGCCAGGACAGGCGCGGCTCCCCATATGGCCGCTTGCCTATCTCGGCGCCTCCAACCCTCAGTTCGAAGAACAGTGCGTGCTCCGTCGACTCGGATTCGTACCCACAGAGGCGGCAGCTCGCCGATGAGCTCCAGCCCCTTTTAGACATGCTACACTGCAACAATGAATGGTTGGTCCGCAGGCGAAAAACCTGTACGGCGTCGCCGCGGGTCAACACGTTCAAATCATCGGCTCGCTTGGAGGCCTCATAAATTTGAGAGAGTCTATCATCATTTCAGGTCCTCGTAGCCCCTACCCAACACTCCGTCGTCTTTGTACTGAGGTACTGTGTGCTATCCGCGAGGCAATGTTCCCCTTCCGGTTGGGGTGCCTGTCGGCCTTCGTTGGCCAGCCCGTCTGCGATGTCGTTTCCGCGGATGCCTATGTGGGAGGGTATCCATTGGCAGACGATTCGTGTGTCTGTGTTTCGGATCTCCTCCGCCGTGCGGACTATTGTGCCTAAGCCGGTAGGGTTAAAGCTACCGACCTTCTTCACTAACCCGAGACAGTCGCACAGGATAACCGCGCCTTGCAACTCGCCTCTATCGTGCCTTTGCTTTAGCTACTGAATGCATCGGTCTAAAGCTTTGCGCTCGCAGGCATAGCTGCAGGTTGTTTTGCCGACATGGCCGGATTCTCTAAGCCTTTCATTATTGCCCCACTCCACATATACGAGCGTATTCCGTATCCACTATCAGATATCCCGATTCCGCTGTGGCAGGCCACTTCGGACAGCAGGCTATCTTGGATCTTCCGGATTTCTCGCGCATGCGCGAGGAAGGGTACCATTTCCGACGCTGCTTAGGCAGTCTCCTACGGTCACCAGTCTGAAATGTTACAATCTGGCACATGAACTTACTAAGCCTAGGCCTAAATTTAAAGGGTGGCTTAATTTTTTTTAGTTAGGCCTTAAGTTAAAAATAAATCAGATGTGTTACCAAAACAACAACCCTCAGTTCGAAGAACAGTGCGTGCTCCGTCGACTCGGATTCGTACCCACAGAGACGGCAGCTCGCGGATGAGCTCCAGCCCCTTTTAGACATGCTACACTGCAACAATGAATGGTTGGTCCGCAGGCGAAAAACCTGTACGGCGTCGTCGCGGGTCAACACGTTCAAATCATCGGCTCGCTTGGAGGCCTCATAAATTTGAGAGAGTCTATCATCATTTCAGGTCCTCGTAGCCCCTACCCAACACTCCGTCGTCTTTGTACTGAGGTACTGTGTGCTATCCGCGAGGCAATGTTCCCCTTCCGGTTGGGGTGCCAGTCGGCCTTCGTTGGCCAGCCCGTCTGCGAGGTCGTTTCCGCGGATGCCTATGTGGGAGGGTATCCATTGGCAGGCGATTCGTGTGTCTGTGCTTCGGATCTCCTCCGCCGTGCGGACTATTGTGCCTAGGCCGGTAGGGTTAAAGCTACCGACCTTCTTCACTAACCCGAGACAGTCGCACAGGATAACCGCGCCTTGCAACTCGCCTCTATCGTGCCTTTGCTTTAGCTACTGAATGCATCGGTCTAAAGCTTTGCGCTCGCAGGCATAGCTGCAGGTTGTTTTGCCGACATGGCCGGATTCTCTAAGCCTTTCATTATTGCCCCACTCCACATATACGAGCGTATTCCGTATCCACTATCAGATATCCCGCCAGACGCCGAGCCGTCAATGTAGCATCTCGCGGACTCCTTAGGGAATGCGGAGATGCACTCTAGAGCTGCGGCTCTCAGAATCTGGGTGGGGGTATCATCAACTTTCCTGCCGGTTAGTCCTAAATCGATTTTCAATAGAGGGATAAGAAATAGAAAAACGCCATGCTAGATTAGAGACCCTGAGATCGCCTATTACGGTGGACTGGGTATACCAAATAATCAATCAATCAATCAATCACTTCTATCGGGGATGGGGCTTCGGCTGGGGCACCCAACAAAAAAGGGGAAGAAATCCCACAAAATTTTCTTTCACACTATAGGGCTTCCAAGCAAGGACTTCTATACTGAGAGGCCAAATCTTTTTTTTTTTTTAGTTTTAAAACTCAAGTCAAATAAATATAACGGAAAGAGGGGTAAAGGTTCATAAAATAAGCTGTCAAAGCCAAATGTCGACTTTATTTACTTCACTCTTCAGTGATGATGGTTTTTTGCTTTAAATTGGTATGTTACGAAAAATAATTTTTGGGTGGACTGAACATTGTTCCTCATTCACTTTTTGTCACCTTCATCACTACATGTACAAACAATTTCAACACCTGCAAAGACTTGCACACAGCTTGTCTAAGGCACTTGACTTAATACTCCTTTAAAAGTTTCAAATGTCGTGGGATGGCTGTATTCCATGTGTGCATTTGTAACCGCCAAATACTTTTCATTGATAATAATTGTACTTCAGTACAAATGACGCCTTTTTTCCAATATACAGACTCTATGTCACCATCATGTACCAACAATTTCAACACTTGTGCAACAATTATCACACCTGCAAAGACTTGCGCACAGCTTGTCTAAGGCAATTGATTTAATACTCCTTAGAAGCAAATGTTTCAAATGTCGTGGGGTGGCTGGAATGTATGTGTCCAGGTGTAACTACCAAATACTTTTCATAATAATTGTACTTCAGTACAAATGACGCCTTGTTTCCAATATATACTCTATATCTCCATAATCAGTACATGTACAAACAACACTTGTGCAACAATTATCACACCTGCAAAGACTTGCGCACAGCTTGTCTAAGGCACTTGACTTGATACTCCTTAGAAGCAAATGTTTCAAATGTCGTGGGGTGGCTGGAATGCATGTGTCCAGGTGTAACTACCAAATACTTTTCATTGATAATAATTGTACTTCAGTAAAAATGGCGCCTTGTTTCCAATATATAGACTCTATGTCACCATCATCACTACATGTACCAACAATTTCAACACTTGTGCAACAATTATCACACCTGCAAAGACTTGCGCACAGCTTGTCTAAGGCGCTTGATACTTTTTAGAAGCGAATGTTTCAAATGTCGTGGGGTGGCTGGATAACATGTGTCCATAGGTGACGGCCAAATACTTTTCATAGTAGTTGTACTTCAGTACAAATAACGCCTTGTTTCCAATATATAGACTCTAAAACTAGATTCAATCATAATGTTACGAAAAATAATGTTTGGGTGGACTGAACATTGTTCCTCATTCACTTTTTGTCACCATCATCACTACATGTTCCAACAAAATGTCAACAATCGTGCAACAATTATCACACCTGCAAAGACTTGCGCACAGCTTGTCTAAGCAAAAGTTTCAAATGTCGTGGGATGGTTGTATTCCAGATGTCCATTTGTAACGGTCAAATACTTTTCATAATAATTGTACTTCAGTACGAATCATCTCCACCATCACTACATGTACAATTTCAACACTTGTGCAACAATTATCACACCTGCAAAGACTTGCGCACAGCTTGTCTAAGGCGCTTGATACTCCTTAGAAGCAAATGTTTCAAATGTCGTGGGGTGGCTGGATAACATGTGTCCATAGGTGACGGCCACATACTTTTCATAATAATTGTACTTCAGTACAAATGACGCCTTGTTTCCAATATATAGACTCTAAAACTAGATTCAATCACTAAGATTCCCACAATATGGGACTGCACTGGATAGAGATCGATCTAGATCTATCTAGAATCTACTAGATCATGGCAAGTTGAAATTGTCTTCAAAAATTATAAATTATGCTAAGTGTTAATAGAACTAGATCTAGAGAACTATCCTCTAGATCCACACTTAAGCCTGAATCAGTTTAGTGAAAGTAAAGTGAAAGCGTCAAAGTGAAGAAAACAATGACACTTTCTTTGTTCTGGATCTCACTCCGTTCCCGCGGACCCTTGGTTCTCCATACTGGGTACAGACGTAGTCTACCCTGCTGTGCACAAAGTGTGAATGGATTTGGTTTTTACTCTTTAAATTCGCCTTTCTAAGCGTCTCGGAAGAATTTGTCGTAAACATGCAATGATGACTTCTTTTAAATTCCTCAAAACTTGAGGAAAACTCTTGGATTGAGGAATACTTCTGATCTACAAACATGGCCATGACTGATCTTACAAACTGCACGGGGTGTGGTTTAGTGAGCTGCACTGGCTCGGGCATGTGAGAAAACTAAATCGGAAGTTGGTAGTCGACGCGAGTGAGTTTTTCTTTCACTGTGTTAGTTGTCATCTATGGACACAGAGCTACTCTTTACCTTCTAAAAAATCATAACTTTTCAACAGATTAAGATAAAATAAAAATTTTAGCAGAGTTCACAATTTCAGCTTTTTGTCTATAAGGAAAATTATATTTCAGTCTATTTTTCAGTTTGTTTCTGCTAAAACCATGTACCAACAAAAACTAAGTGCACTATAGGAAAAAAAAAGAATCAATTATTTTTTCATTCACTTACACATTTTATCCCCCACACAATACAGATTAAATGATGAAAATTCTCACAATTTATAACGAATTGTAGTTATAAACAAATTGGAAAAGAAAACAAAACAAAACAGGAATATGCAACAAGAACATTAGATTAAAATGAAAAAAATTTCCTCTGCACAAAAACCATCTTGATTAAAAAATGTTAGTATCACTGAGTGAAGTAATCCTCTTTTGTATGGAAATCTTGAAAACAATCAACATGCATGGCCACAGAGAAACTTGCTACAATCAAAGCAACAGTGCCTGATGTGTTTTCTTTTGTTTATATAAAATAGCTCTTTGTGGATGAGCCCAGGAGCTACAGTACATGTACATCACTGGGAAAGCACACAACATGCACATGCTGAGCGATCTTGTCCTCGACTATAATGGGTGAGGGGAAAGTGTCTTTCTAGTACTAGTAGGTTTCTGTCAGCCGTTTTTTAATTTTCTAGCGCAACTTACGGTTGTGGAACCTGGGCAGTATCAGGAATATTGTATTGCCCAGTGACGGAACGACCAAGTAGAAGAGTGCATCTGTCGTGTATGCGTTGATAAACATTGTAGAGTGGGTGTGCTTGTGTCATATAGAGCAAAAGGTGAAAAGAGTTTCTTCTACCATTTGAGTGTTTGTCTTTGAAATGGATAGTAGGCTGTCATCTGATCACTGTGATCCACACCTTTCATGATTTGACGTTCTATCCTTCACCACCACTGGCTTCCGTTTCATTTCCGCACGGCTCCTCACCTCGACCATCTCATCAGTGTGTTTTGTCGAAAGTAGAAAAACATGCTGCTCATCTTGCTAGTGAACGATGGTTTTGTTGCACCGTCGATATTCCACATCCCCAACAGCTAACTATGCCGCAACCAAGTCTTTCGGCATGCCCACACG
Source organism: Elysia chlorotica (assembly GCA_003991915.1). NCBI lineage: Eukaryota > Metazoa > Mollusca > Gastropoda > Plakobranchidae > Elysia > Elysia chlorotica. The sequence goes on from RQTK01001265.1 coordinate 48,585, forward strand.
GTTTGATCACACTGTCCCCAAATTTGTGGTCGACCAGTTTGGGACAGCAATAATAATTGTCCACATAAGATTAAAAAATAGTTCGGAGTTGGTCCATTCGTTTTTTCAGAAGGGGCTTGCTGTACTGCTTGAAGTAGAGGCGTCCGTTGTAGGCAATCACTGTTTCGATAGGACAGACCTTGAAGGTTGCATCATGCTCTGGGTGATCACGAGGAAACGCCTTGGTAGAATCATTCAAATGAAAATACGTATATATACTGGTTGATTTTCTCAACCCTGCTCTTCCCTATCAAACCAGCTATTCCTGGTTTATTGAGTTTAAAGTTAAACGTCATCCTGATGTTAGAGCACAACCAAACCTTAATGTCTAACACAGTCAGCGGCTTCCAGTACTTGTCTGAGTTCCTTTCTCTGCTTACTGTTGCTCTATCATCTTCTAAAAATTACTTTCAGGGAGAAAAAGTGAAAAAAATTCAAAAGGCCTTGCATCATAAGGTAATGGACCCGCTGGTCCCACAACCCGGGATGGCCCGCATGGGCTCTAGGTGTTCAGGATAAGCTGGAAAAGTTGGTGGTAGCTTACACCAAACCTGAGGCTCTGTCGCCTCTGCTACGGCAGCAACTCCATCTTTGAATCTAGATCTAACTCTAAATCCACATCTGGCCCATAATCCTGACTTCTATCTGGATCTAGATATCCATCTCCCACCTGAACAGTAGTATCCTGCTGAGCATCCAAGGAAAAAAATCACACCTTCTTCCTCATCCTGATATTGATAGACATCCTGATCCACATCGGGCCCATTTCCATCTGCAACTAGACCTAAATCTAAACCTACATCCTCATTCGCTCTATTTAATTTACTCTGGTCCTCATACCACACAACATTTATCTGGTGCTCATACCAGATGGTACCTAGACCTAAATCTAAACCTACATCCTCACTCGCCCTATCTGGTGCTCATACCAGACGGTACCTAGACTTATATCTAACCCTAAACCTCTTTCCTGACCATACATATCCCATAATAAAAGGGACTGGTTTGCGTCACAAAACAAGTTGAGGAAAGCATCCATTGTCAAAACAAGCTGCTGGTGTAAACAAAATCTGAGCAAACAGAGTAAAATCTGCATCCATGGGGTGTTTTATAACCTACAACAGTAGATCCCTGCAAAAACTTCAATGCAGAAACTTAGGTAAATGGTAGAGAATGAAATTCATATTTGCTGATATAAAATTTTTTTAAATTAAAAAAAAATGACTGTCCCTCATTTACTTTACCTTATAAGGATTATGGCTTAGCTTTGTGACGCTTCTAGATTCACCTATAATCCCTCTCTGTGTTTTGCAAACTCTCGAGTTTAACCACCTTCTTTTGATCATTGCTAATCATCAAAAACTGACCAGTTATTTTTGGCAGTGGAGCCCAAAAGGCTTCTGGGTCCACTGCTCTCTCTCTACATGGTACAGATAGTCCATTTGGACAAGGCTTCTTCTATAAGTAGGGTGTAAGGGATGTTTGAAGGTTTAGTAAACAATCCATGTTAAAAAAAAAAACTGTTCTTTACCTAGTGCGCCCAGGTAAGCCACCTCTTTACTTACTTTCATCACTGACAAGTGATAAACAACTTGACAAACGTTAATTAAATTTCTTTCACAATTTAATTGTTCAATAGTCATGTCAAATATTCATGCAAGTTCATGGGACAATGTATTTTAAATTTTGTCTATTCAATTTATATCAATTGCAGTGATGAAACTTTCTGATAACCTCTGAAATATCCCTTCTAACTTTCTCTAAAACCGTAGCCGATTCCATACCCTGATAAAGCTTACAAGCAACAACAGATTTATTTTCTTTGGACAGACATACATGTCCTAGATCATTTGAATGACCACAGTGAGTCGCCCTCTAGTGACTTTACCCGTAGGCCTCTAAAAAATGAACAGCTCATGCCATGATCATGTGCACCGCTGCGTGTAAATAATGTTACGGTGGCATTTAAAACAGCGCATCGGTCTCGAGATATAAGGATATAAGGGGTAACTTTGAGAGTTAAGTACCCCACTTTTAGCGATGTCGGTGGCAACGTCGAGTACTTTTTAAATAAGTGCGACAGTTGTTTATCTTGCAGCTGCCCTGACCTTTTTAACGCCTCATGACATGATCGTGTGCACCACTGCATGTAAATAATGTTGTGATGGCATTTGAAACAGCGCATCGGTCTTAGGATGTAAGGAGTAACTTTGAGAGTTAACTACCCCACTTTTAGCGATGTCGGTGGCAACGTCGCACTTTTTAAATAAGTGCAACAGTTGTTTATCTTGCAGCTGCCCTGACCTTTTCTACATGGTGTAGGGTTTAGAACTGTTCTTGCCTAACAAACCCACTCAATGTAAGCCAAGATTCTAAATCTGAAAAATCCAATTGGCGCCTTTTTTAAAAATTATTTTTAATAGAGATCAGCTGGATGTTCCCATATTAGCTTTTCAAATTCTTCCATTTTTGAGAGTGTGTCTTAGACAGTCTATACCTTGGATGCCTTCAGGCTTAATTAAAATCAATGACTGGAAAATCCAATTGTCCACATTTATTAATAAGAATCTTCTTGTAAGCCGGCTGTCCTGGGGTCGCGCTCTCTCTCTCTCTCTCTCTCTCTCTCTCTCTCTCTCTCTCTCTCTCTCTCTCTCTCTCTCTTTCTCTCTCTTTCTCTCGGGGACATCATATTTTTTTCAGAAAAAGAGACGGGTCAAATGATGACAAAACCTGCGATGAGTCCTCTGCACAATTCATGAAGCTTGCATGTGAACTGCGGACATAGCTTGGAAATTCTTCAAATTTGGTTCTGCTCCAGACCAAATGCCAGAAGGGAAGTGCAGGTACATGAATCCAAGGGTAGCTACCAATGTCATAAAATTCCTGTCACTAGCATCTTTCCTTACACTATCAATAAGCAGATTCTCGTGTTCAAGGAATGAACCGCACAAAAATTCCTGGATGGTTGATAGGTTCTGGATTAGTCGAGCAGCACCTTCGAGAAAGCAGTTCAGCTTGAAGCGGTTTGATCTGTAGCGTGGTAGTTTGCTGCTTACCTCCTTTTCTTCGCAAAAAGCTATCCATTCCAGTGATCCTGTATACACTCTTCTGGTCACCTCTAGGTCCTAAAATAGCGCACGCTGTTCTAATGAATCGAGAAGTGGCATTTTCAGTTAAAGAGAGGCGAGAAAATTTTGGAAATGCATCTCTGCCGAGCTTTACTCCCAAGCCTGCCTCAACCTTTTTTTAATGCTGCGTCTCCACTGGAACTGATTCCAAGCAAAAAGTGGGCAGTGCAGTGTAATAATACCCCAGTTGCTCATCATTTCCAAGAGTTGACTTGCAAGCACTGTCCAAATCTCGGCAAATCACAGAGCAATGACAATTAATCTCAGAGTGTTGAGTAGCTGAAGCCTTCGTTAAGCATGAAGGTGCTTAGATCAACGACAACAGCGTTTGTCAGTCTCGATATTTTGACTTTTGTACTCTGTGCTGTCACAGACCCTTGTAACTCCTAAAGTTTGGAGCGAATCGCTAATGAAATTAAGGTCGATTTTAATTCCAAGGAAGTCAACAAATTCCTGACCCGTAAGTTTTTGTGATGCCTCGAATACTCAAACTTATCGAGGCCACTGCAGAAGGGACAGTCTTACCCTGTATTTGTACATGTATTACTAACTTCCAGCTTTTCAATCCAAGTTATATATTTAAGCGTATATTTAAGGTTGTCAGAGAGGCGTTCCTTTTAAAATCTTTAAAAGCTTTTTCCCTGGCTCGAACTGCCAGGCGGCACCGACAGTCAAACCAGGTTTTGTCCTTTCTAGATAGATATGATAACACTATTCTCTTTCTTATCTCTACTCAGCACATCCATCATCCTTTAAAGTAAATAAACGATCACTATCATTATTATCAAACTGGAACCATTGTTCGAAGGAAGTTATTCATGTTTAACTATGATGGATGTGAGTTACAGTGTTCATCTTGTGAATGCTTCAAAACAACTCGTTGTCTCTGCTGCCCTGATGGGCCGCATGGAGGGCATGAAGGGTGCTCGGTTGGAGCGCTTTCGGAATGACAATGCGACTGCCCATGAGGATCACACCATCAACACAACATAAGTTGTCTGAGTAACGCTGGAATGGTCGGAGCTCCAGTGGGAGGTCGCAGTACACAAATGTATTGGTCTGGGAATCCGCCTTGGATATATTCCATCAGGAGGCTGAGAGTTGCATCACTGGCAGTTGACTCCCGAACCATATTCCAAGTGACCACGTTGGAAACAGCATTCAGAATGTCCACCGCAGCCATGGTGGGGCCATGATTGTGTGTGTCACCAAGTGCTTTGGCCTCTCTAATGTTTCTTCTGATCGCAGCCATGCTTCAGTGTGTCACCAAGTGCTTTGGCCTCTCTAATGTTCCTCCTTATTGCAGCCATGATTGTGTGTGTCACCAAGTGCTTTGGCCTCTCTAATGTTTCTTCTGATGGCAGCCATGACTGTGTGTGTCACCAAGTGCTTTGGCCTCTCTAATGTTTCTTCTGATCGCAGCCATGCATCAGTGTGTCACCAAGTGCTTTGGCCTCTCTCATGTTCCTTCTGATCGCAGCCATGCTTCAATGTGTCACCAAGTGCTTTTGCCTCCCTAATGTTTCTTCTTATTGCAGCCATGATTGTGTGTCACCAAGTGCTTTGGCCTCTCGAATGTTCCTTCTGATCGCAGCCATACTGCAATGTGTCACCAAGTGCTTTGGTCTCTCTAATGTTTCTTCTGATCGCAGCCATGCTTCAGTGTGTCACTAAGTGCTTTGGCCTCTCTCATGTTTCTTCTGATGGTAGCCATGATTGTGTGTGTCACCAAGTGCTTTGGCCTCTCGAAGGTTTCTTCTTATTGCAGCCATGATTGTGTGTGTCACCAAGTGCTTTGGCCTCTCTCATGTTTCTTTTTATGGCAGCCATGCTTCAGTGCGTCACCAAGTGCTTTGGCCTCTCTCATATTTCTTCTTATTGCAGCCATGCTTCAATGTGTCACCAAGTGCTTTGGCCTCTCTAATGTTTCTTCTGATCGCAGCCATGCTTCAGTGTGTCACCAAGTGCGTTTGCCTCTCTCGTGTTTCTTCTGATCGTAGCCATGCTTCAGTGTGTCACCAAGTGCTGGAAGGTCGGTATGTATCCAAAACTTGAAAAGTTAGTTGGATTGAGTGTAATTTCAACATGCCTGAAGGCCAAATTTACACAACTAACCTCTACTGGTTGTCGCCGTCCGGAGAGGCAGCCCTCTGCCGTTTACGCGATAATCCCAGGCCTGTTTGGTGTACAAGATGCGGCTCACAGCGTTCATGGCACTTAACTCCGCAGCCTGGACACCAGTGACGTGAAGGAAAAACGCCATGCTAGATTAGAGACCCTGAGATCGCCTATTACGGTGGACTGGGTATACCAAATAATCAATCAACCAGTGACGTGATCGCCTTCTTTGTTGTGGGGTGCAGCGATACTCCTTCTTGCCTAGGAAATAGAAAAACGCCATGTTAGATTAGAGACCCTGAGATCGCCTATTACGGTGGACTGGGTTATACCAAATAATTAATGAATCAACCTTCTTGCCGTCGAGAAGGACAAAGCGGTGTTCAGCGACTGGTGCCGGTGCCAGTGGTCTTGGTACTGCTGCTGGTGGCACGTTATTGGAGGAGCACAGTGACTCGAGCACTTCCATGACAAACCTGTCCCTGTCCATTTCTTTCCCGGTGTGTAAGGAGTGTATAATCAATGAAAGAATTCAGGACAGCTGTGTCCACAAAGTTACAAAAAAATTCTTCCAATATCTACGCGTAGATCGCTCTGCCGCAAGATGGAGCTGACGTGATTGTATTCACAGTATTGCCACCCCGACCACTTTGGTCTCGTTCCACATGCCGCAATACACAACTTTGTCCAGTGAAGAGTGGATGATAAGGTTATATACGCTCAACTTCCTTTTATAAAAGAAATTGGATACATTTGCTCTAGGAAAAGTGATGACATTTTCCATGTCAAAACAGAGAACCGCATGTCCAGCTGCTCGATCTCTATCTCTCTCCGCCTTGGCATCATCCTTTAAATATTTGTGTCGGCAGATACGATCTCCTTCTCCTCCTCTAAAACTACACCCTTCTCCTCATTGTAAAACAAACCCACTTACTCCTCATCCATTTTGCTCTTTTCACAGATGTCACACCTGTCAGTTTTGGGTTTGATGAAGGAGATGTTGTACTCCTCATTAAAAACTTGCCTGTACTTTTTGGAGTTTGACAACTCCCACACCGTTGCTACTAGTGTAATGCATTAACTCTCTTAGAACATCATGGGCGCATCATATAGTCGTTACCGTGCTGATGTGCCGTAAAACAAACTCACCAACTCCCACACCCTCCTCCTCACACTCCATCTTGCACAGCTCATACATTATGACAGTGTTAAGCCCGTCTGGCCCGCAGGCAGGACAAGACAGGACAGCTCGATGCACGCTCTGCGGAGGTGATCAATGAGAGACCCTGAGATCGACTATGAGAGTCATGCTCACGCTGAAAACAGAGACTGGGACAGGGGGGCGCGGTGGCCCAGGGGTAGAACATCGGCTTCCGACGCAAAAGGTCCCGAGTTCGAATCCTGGCTGTTGCAATCCCTACTGGTTGGGTCGGTGTCAGTATAATGTGACCGGCTGAGACAGGAGTCATGGTATCCCCACCCTGTCTCGTGTGTGGCAGCACATAAAATTGTCAGACGTCCGTCTTGGGGCCCGTCCACGATATAGCCTATAAGTTGCTGATGTTGGACGTTAAAACCCAACCAACCAACCAACCAACCAACGCCAAAGCAGGAGTAGTTACCTGACATTGGACTTCCACAGCTCATACATTATGACAGTGTTAAGCCCGTCTGGCCCGCAGGCAGGACAAGACAGGACAGCTCGATGCACGCTCTGCGGAGGTGATCAATGAGAGACCCTGAGATCGCCTATTACGGTGGACTGGGTATACCAAATAATCAAAAACCGCTGGGCAGAGAAGGGCAGCCAAGATGCCCGTTTTTGACAAAGGCAGCTGGTGGTAGGCTGACCTCAGTGCCGCTATCTTAAGATCGATGTTTGCACAGACTTTGCACACACACACACATACAGTGATTAAGACTAGCAGACTGGGCCAGTTGTAGACAAGACTCGTAGAAATCTACACAGATGGGTGCTGTTTTTTAAACTGCCCATAGCTGATTCGTCGATTTCCACGACATGCCCAGGTTTACCAATGGTCAACGGGTTGGCAATGAAATATTCCGCGAATACGTCTCTGCCATAATTCCGCCAATTGACGATTGCCTCCGATGCCATTCGACACTCTCTCGCCAGGTTCCTCATCGATGCGCTTTCATATGCATAGAAATAAAGCAAGTCCAATATTTGCTTTAGCTCCAGCCTGGACTCGCAAAAAAAAAAAAAAAGATTCCAAGTCTTATGGATACATCTTTTCTTTTGCGCTTTTATCTGGCAGATTTTAAAAAACGAGACATCCCAAAATTGAAAAAAAAATTAAAATTTATAGAATTGCATATTGTTGTGAGGGCTGAGAATACTCCTCCATTTTGAAAATCTAGTTCCTTCTTTTTTGGTCTAGATTCCTTTTTTCATTTGTTTTCCTCCTTTTTGCAAGAAGGTCCCTAGATTTCAGCTTTGTTTCTTACGCTGTCGGTGTTATAATCGTTTTTTGTTTTTTCTTTTACAGACAGCTCCAACGGATGTCGGCTGACTCACAAAATATTTTTAATGCAGCCATATGATTATCTCCTTAATCATATGCGGGTCCCCAGCCCCTAATGCAGAGGGAAAATATTATTGTTGAGGGTCTGCCTTTTCCAAACCAATTACCGGATGATGTCAAGGAATCTATGGCAGGTAAGATGAATTTTCCCCCAAAGCAGCTACGTAAAATATTCGAGTTTCATCAAAAAAAAATAAGAATGCGTATGAAAATATGAATATTGTTGCCACTGTTGTTATTTGGTATGCGTTGTGATTAATCTGCTCTTCTTTCATTCAAAAGATTACTATGTGTAAGCGTTAACAACGATGCCTGTAATTTTTATTTTAAATTTCTAACTCGACTCCATTTCAGTAGGGAGGCAAGGTAGCCCTGGGGTAGAAAACTAGAACATCGGCTTCTGACGCAAGAGATCTTTGGTTCGAGCCCTGGCGATGTCGCCCCCTACTGGTTGTGTCGGTGTCAGTTTAATGTGATCGGATGGGACATGAGGCATGGTATCCCCGCCCTGTCTCGTATATGACAGCACAGTAAAATTGTTAGATGTAAGTCTTAGGGCCCGTCCACAAAATAGCCTGTATATTGCTGATGTTGGACGTTAAACCAACTCAACTGCAATTTCGTTAAAAACAAAACAATATAAATTCAAAGACTTACTGATACTAATATAGTCACCACAGTTGTAAAAGGTCCTATCATATTAATTTTTTTAAAACTTTCTTTATACATAAGTAAATTTTACTTGGCCTATTTCAGAAATTACATAGGACATCACACCAATGAGGCGACACAAAGTCTAAAGATTCAAATAGGTAACTTCTCATTCTCTAATCGTCCCAAATTTTTCAGAGAAATCCTCATTGGTGACTGAAGTACCAGCAGAGTTTCGAATTGCGGACCTTCCGTTCTCAGTCTCTAGCACTAACTGATTGGCATCGTCAAAAAGTCTGTAGTGGGTTCATGTAATTCCATCATTGTGCTCACCCATGCTTGTATTGTCCTTTGGTTTAATTTTTCATTTCTTATCCTTTAACGAAGAAGATAAACACTTGTGTAACATTTCGTGGCATTCTGTTGACTGAAATGAAAAATATCGATCAAAATGTTAGTTGTTACTTTTATCACAAGCGTTCTAAAATATAAAATAAATATGAATTCATGTAACCTGCTCTTAGAATTGTACATTGTATTGTTTCTTTGAAACTGTATATGTACAAACGTTTTCTTTCAAGTTGGTGACCAGCTAAATTTAACTATGATAATCCTACAAATGGATCTTTTAAACTACTGTATATACCCTTCACTTTTAACCAAACCTTTTACGCACAATTTTTATGCTTTTACTACTCAAAGAGATAAGGAATCACCGTTGCTACTAGTATAATGCATTAACTGTCTTAGGACATCATGGGCTCAACATAGCCGTCAACGTGCTGACGTGCAGTAAAACAAACTCACTCACTCACTGGAAGTAAAGTTTCTGCTAAAAATAAAAATTATGTCACTGTAACACCGATCGTAATTCATATGTTGTGCTCTAAATGAAAAGTTAAAACTTGAAGCAATATTCAATTCTAGTTACAATATATTTCATTTCCTTGATCATTGTGTGTTTTCGTCCTTGTCTGGAGAAGATGACCATCTTCATGTATCATCATCTGAGGAGTTGGGTTGTCAGTGCATTCGAAGGTGACTGACGAGGCCAGTCCGAGCTCTAAAATATCTGTTGCAGTGGGGACATAGTAACTGCTAATGAAACGATTGTGAATTAAAAATTATTCCTAATTTTCGGTACTTTACTGTACATTTCATTTTGTCACAAACTAATGTTGGTTATTTTACTGTACTTATAAAGAATTACACCACGCAAAGCCAATACCACAAAATGTGTTTTGCATGTTACATTTCATTTTGTTACAAACTAATGTTAGCTATTTTACTGTATTTATTAAGAATTAACAGTTCCACTTAGTTTTAATTGTTTAAATGGCTACTGACCAATAACGTGTGAGTGATAATGACAACTAAAAGCTGACTCAATAAAGAATAAATATTTAATGAACAATTCAATTGTAGAAGACCTATAGTATAAGTGTAAGGGGTGCAACTCTGTATTGTCTATCTGGACGATTGTGGATTACCAGAGTGACATCCCCTTGACTGCATGACAACAGGGTGCTCATCTGATTTTTGTATTTTTGCTTGCTTTATGTAGCTTTCTGCCTTTAAATTTAATGATAATTATTACAATGCTCTCTTCGAGATGAATTCTTTGATTAAGTAACGAAATGCCACGTTGTTTAGGTACATGTATTGCTAAAATTAATTATAATTCTTTTTATATAGCATTATTAATGTTTAACTTTTTAGTTTTATCCATAGTTCATTTTAACGAAGTTCTCACATTGGAAAGAAATAGGTGTCTAAGAAGAACTTATATACTTTTATAATTGTTATTTCCCTTGGTGTATAAAAAAGTTATAAAGTTGAGGCGTGTCAGACATGAGTGAAAGGGTTGCGCTGTATTATTTTCTAATCATACCTTTCGTAATACTTGTGATACCGGGGTTATGCCATGTTCAACAATTATACCCCTTTAACTTTTGTTACAGATAGCTGGTCTGGTTGGGTTTTACGTGTTGTTGTTTCAATTGCTTGTACATGTGTATTTGGTTTTACTTGTATTTTTTTTTTTTCTAAGTTTCTTTTTTTCATTGAATTTGGATTTGGATTTTTGTACCGGTACTGATTTTAGTATTTACTGGTTTTGCTTGAATTTTGAAGTTTAATATAATAGTATACGTTTAATTGATTGTTTGTTCTTTTATTTTTCGAACCGTTCTTTTATTTAGCCTTATTATAGTACGGTATACTGTTTCTAATGCTTAAGTAAAAGCTTTGGTTTGTTATTTGTTTCCGTTGATGTAATCTAGTTCCACTGTAGAACAAATATATAATTTATAAATCTGTCTTTAAGTGCTTACAGTTAGTGAAGAATTGTTCGAATCCTGACGTTGAGTGATTGTACTTTCAAGTGGAATTGTTGCTGTTACCCAGAATTAATTACTTCTTTCTCTTTTATACATAGTGCATGTTTGATGTTTCTTTTCGGTAATAAACTATTATATTTTTCCTTGACAAAAACTTGCACCTGAGTTGTTTTTTTGACTTGAGTACGAACTAGCGCCTACTTTGTTTTGTTGCCTTGTGTTGTATGTGCGGGTGTTTTTATGAGTAAGCAATAGAATTAGATTTAGAAGCTTCGGAAAAGAGTTAATGCACCCCACACTTTACATACGAATAAGTACTACCAGGTAGGGCCTGCTACAAATAGATGTTTTTTTTTTCTGTTTTTTTTTTTAATTTCAATTCCGAATAGACTTGCAGTTGCACTATCAGCAGGTAACGGATTAAACCTCAATATAATTATAAATATAATCTGAACACGACAAAATTTATTGGCAATATCATGCGCACACATAGTTAAGAACTTGTTATTACAAGTACCGGTATACAAATGATCAGAAAGAACGCGAGAGGCAGATAGAGAGAAAATGTCTAGGAGTAGGACTAGATAAGAAGACGGAACCGCAGGATATCGAGTTTCGCAGTAGCACAAACATATAGAAGTCTTCAAAGATTATCTACATGGAATGTACATACATGTACATGTAATACATTTCGAAAAATGCGCTTGTCTAGTGCAGTATGCCGGCGAGTTTCGGGAAACTGGCACATTTTGTCTTGAAATGTTGAATGCAAAAGGGTGCTTTTTGTACACTTTCGAATGACTGTTTCTGCTGCTGATCTTAAACTCCTTCATAATGCTGTGATAATTGCAACTGCAAGTTTACGACACGTCTGTGATTGTGAACAAGAAAATGTACCTTAGAGTACTCTTGTGTTTAACTTGCGAAATAGAATTTGTTTTCTCTCACTTAACCAAATACTATGTATACAATTACAACATTACAAAACAAGGGATATTGTCCCGAATCATGGGAAGCTTTCTGTCGTAGACAGCCTGCTGATTAATATTATAACAAAATTATATCCCAAGGCGTATCTGTTATTCTAATGTACTCTTTGAATAATTTGATACACGGGTATGGGGGCTGTTCTTTTCTCAGCATTTAATTGGACCATTCACTGATTCAGTGTTTCCAGGAAATGAGGCGGCTGGTTGAATTATTTTTCTCCCGCTCAGCAGGCCTTATATTATATAATAATTTCACGATACTTTTTGATAACCTAATGATGCTGTTTTGCTTACGAGGTTTAATTTGGTCTTTATTGCTTGTATTTATTGTAATAAACCTCACGCATATATGGCAAGTGAATCAACAGCGTTAAAAGTGCTTTATCACTTAGCTGTAATTGAAAATGAAAAGATAACGTTGCATAAAGTGGGAAAATATAGCCTAGTGTTTTGGAAAAATCCTTGTTACATGTTATTGTTAGGATTCTCAAGATTTACTGCTGCTTTCTTTCCTGGTCGCTACGAGTTTGAGAAGCAAACGTACTAATATTGGTCTTTATTGCTTGTATTTATTGTCATAAATCTGGCAAGCAAATCAGTGCATCGTTAAAAGTGCATTATCACTTATGTCTAATTGAAAAGATGACGCTGCATAAATGCGAAAAGAATAGACTAATAATACACCATGTAGAGTGTTGGAAAAATCGCGGAGTATATGGATCTAGATTTAGGTCCCTACATGAAGAGGGGCAAGTATATTATGATTAGTTACTTAGAATTTAGATCTAATTGAAAAGATAACGTTGCATAAAGGGGAAAATGACAAAATGTTGGAAAAATCGCAGACGGTTTGAATCTAGATTTAGGTCCCTACATGGGGCAAGTATATGATTAGTTACTTAGGTCTTATTTAAAATATTTTTATAACGTTCCATTAAGGGGGAAATTACAGAGTATGTTGGAAAAATCGCAGACGGTTGGAATCTAGATTTAGGTCCCTACATGAACGGAAGAGGGGCACCTGTGGTTTCCCACTATCCCAGTCTTGTTAGTCGGGTATCATGAGGAGTTGTGTACAACCGTACGATTTCTGGTTGTTGATAGTTCTCCAGACCACAAACAGATCTCATGATTAATTATTGTATTTGCAACAGATTAACGTATAGCCCACATAGTCTAGAAACCGTAAGTACAAAGTCGCGGTATCTTACGCCGCGTTGTCAGCCTTCTTATACTGCTACGACGAGTCGGAAGTAAGCTACGGCGATGTTGTACTTACAGCTCTAAATCTATTTACCCACACTCTTTGAAACCAAACAATACAGATGTGATGATAATTGTGTCTGCAACAGATAAACGTATGGCGGCGAACGCAGTCTAGATCTATTTACCCATAATGTGTGAGAACATGATTATATCACAGATCGCTTTTGTCATCTCACAATTACATGTAGGCGTACACCATTATCAGTCACTAAGTAGTAAGTAATAGACCTACTATTTAGTACGTGTACTATGTGCTGGTATTTACTGATGGGTGTATTGATACCATCAGGGTGAATTAACTGAATACATGTAATGAATACGTAATTTAGTTTATTTCTACCTCTATAACAATCTGACAGATTTAGCTTGTTTATAACCAGTAATGATTATAGTTTATAGTACATGTATACATAAGCAAAAGGGCATTGATTATCAAATAAATGTTTAATTTCATTTATAAAGGGAACTGCCAGACAGAAACAGAACCTGAAAAATGTAAAAACTCCTATCAAAGAAGTAAGGTCACAGTACTACTACTAGTACTAGCACTGACTAAACGTATTAATAACGTGGACCGGTTATATTATTAGCTACTCCAAACTACATTTTCAAAAGTGAATTAGGGTGTTTGTAGTTATTTCAGTGGAAAGATATTTTGATTCTGATTATTTTGATACCAAATTTATTGTTGTACCAACTCATTTTCTAGAAAGTTTCTGAAAAACGTGTGCGGTGCGCAATAGCGCGGTAAGCCATTTTTGACTCACCCTAGAAAAAAATATATTTAACTCACAGCAATCATTCTTCTTGCACACAATCTCTATATTATGTTAACAAGCTCAATTTTTTTCAAAAGATTCCAAGACATGTGTATTGGGTTTTATTCATGACACAAATTCGTTTTTTAACAATTTGGTAAGGGAAGTAACAAAAATTGGTATATTAATTTTATTATGTAGAAAAAACCAAATAGAAGCCCTTAAGCAGGAATACTGCGGCTACGGTATGGCTTCACCTCGTCGTGTAGGTTGTCTGTTCAAGGTGGTAAAACTATTGTACTAAATAAAACTGACATCCCGTCGTCGGCAGCTTGAACTGCATTGTAATTGTATTCTCCGCCAAAGAAAGTCGAAGAGCAAAACAAAAAAGGACCATGGCAGAGACGCAATCAGCAATCGATCGTCAGAATTGACTACGTTAAATTATTAAGAGCTGGACTCAGAATGACATAATCAAGAAGCCCCAATCTTGAAGAGGGAGGAAGAGAGAGAGAGAGAGAGAGAGAGAGAGAGAGAGAGAGAGAGAGGGAGGGAGAGAGAGAGAGAGAGAGACTCTCAGACATACATACCGGCAGACAGAGAAAGAAAGGCAGTGAAAGAAACTGAGATACATAGAAGTGGAGAGAGAGAAAGAGAAATAAATATCGACAGAGAAAAGAAAAAAAGTAAAGAGGAGAGATGAAGATCGTGACAGGCTAGTATATAAAAAAAAAGGTAGAATTAGAAGTAAGATAATTCTCTCTTTAGTCTTTAACTTAGCAAGCGAAGCGTACCGCACAAAATGTCTGCCGTTGTACATATACTACTAGTACTACTCAAACCAAGGCTCAAGTTAGCTCTTCAACTTCAAGCAAGATGCGTGCGTTATGACCAATGTCCGGATTTATCTTGTAATTAAACCGAACACGTATTGATGCAGTGCGTAAATGGATATTTTTAAACCTACAAGTACTAGCCACGTACAAGATAATGCAATGATCAAATGATGCTTCTGCTTGTTTAACACTTCACTGTTTTCAGTTATTTTCCAACAAATTGAAATAGGCATTTGCTAAATAACATTCCTATTATCTTCATAGTAATACTATAAAATTACAATGCCATATATGCCTACTCATCAGAAATAAAAATTAAAAAAAAAAACAACCTTGTTTTGTTGTATAATTTGCGTGTTGCATTTGGTGCTTGTTTTTCCCCTTTGATAGTACTACTACTAGTACTAGTATTAGCGAGGCTTCCCAAAATTGGAGGCTAAACGTGGAAACACAGTGGATGTCGCACCATCTCGCCCAAGCTTCCCTTTTTTGCAGCGAGAATTTATTTCATATGAAAAGTGTTACAGTAAACAGAGTAGACGCCTAAAAAAAGACCGCCTCTTTTGTCGCCTTGCCTCATGGTGCTAGATCTAAGCGCTGCGCTTAGATCTGGCGTCAACAGGTGCGTGGTCGCGCGAAAGTTGACCGGAAATGAAGTAGGCCCGCATTTTGAGCTGGACATAGATCGGTAACCAGTGATCGTAGCGAAAATCTGAAAACAGATTCGTAATCAGCGATCCAAAATTAAAAAAGTCTACGCGTACAGATGCTTAAAAAATGCATAATAAACAATTTCATAAAAAAATGTTTTTATTCGATTCAGACACCCACACATTGAAGAATGCGTGCGATTTCCACCCCCGCACACTTTCACCCCTTCGTGCCGTATCTGTGTTGTGTTTGAAGTCAATACACCTTGGATTGTGGTGCCACGTATTTTATTATAATTATTATTACAAACAAATCTAAAGCATTCTAAAACCCAAGATGGACACAGACCAAACAACAAAGCTTATAGTTGCTGTAGAAAAAAGACCATTTCTATTCGACAAAACGGACCCTGGGTACAACAACAGAAACCTGCTCAATGCAGAATGGAAAATAATTGCAGAAGAAATCGGCTCTTCATTCACATCCATCTCCTATAAGTATAACTGAAACAATGCTTCTACTTAGTTTTAGGCAATAATAACACACACTGGGAATTTTTCTCGTCACGTGATTTTGTCGCTCTGACGTTTGGAGGGAAGGTGCGACTATCACTCTGTTTCTACCAGCTCGCCCTTTTTTCCGCGCAGTTTTATGTCGCCGATTTGTAGGGAAGGTGCGACATCCACTGTGTTTCCACCCTAAGTCATTGAAGTCACTGAAGTAAAAACATCTTTTTGCGTAACAAGGGTTAAAGTGATCTACATCATCTATTTTAAATAAGAATAAAACTTAGGGCAGAAGAATAGTCAGTGTTTTTTTTTTCTTTAAGCCTACAATCCTACTACGCACTAGACTTAAAATGTAAGCTGTCCTAACTTTTAAAAAATCACAGTTCTGATCACCAAAATAAAGAAACATAAATTTGCGTTAAGAACCTATGTGAGCTATATTACAAAATATATAAGTTACAACTTACAGATAGTAACTGTAACTTATATATTTTGTAATATAGCGCATATCGTCCAACTGGAAACTTACGTTTCTTTTATTTCGGTAACCAAAACTGTTATTTTTGAAAACGAAAGCCTCGGCCTACAGACATTTCAGTGGTCAATGACCTCGACGTATAATCAAAGTTAGTCTAATGTGCGGGGGTTCTGGAGACTATGAATGACAAAAAAAAACAAAAACCAACTGATGCTGACAATGAATTTAGTAGAGATTACGCTAAAAGCTCGACGCCATTGTTTAGGTTTAATGAGTGCTAAACATTTGCTAATGTCGAATAAAAAGCAAAAGACGCCAAATCCATGTAATTTGTAATGTGAATTAATAATACATGTAACATTAACAGACAGACAAAAAGATACAGGGTTAGACTTGGAGGGAGTAACAATGGGAAATTGTAGAATATAAATCATAATAGAGAAATGACTCATTGTTGTCTTGTAAAAAATTAGAATGGCCGACTGTAAAATCCACAAATGCCCCCAAAACAAAAGGTTTGTTGAATAGAGAAGGCCTATCTGGTTTTGTAAAGAGTAAAATGGTTCAGCTTTATTTTGAAAAAAAAAATGGTATCAATAAATGCCCAAACAAAAAAGATATTGTTACAGTTGTATTGTCTAATTGGCAAAAACAATTTTAATGAGTACCGTACGTCCTGAATCTGTTATGACAGGCTTCGTACTTTGAAGAATTAGTTTACTATTATGCCAATCATTATTATACACTGAATGTTTACCTCAAATTAAACACCCTTATGGAGGAATAAGTAATATTAATAACCTTTTAATGTTTGCATAATCCTTATCGACAACATCCTTTTTACAGATGAAAATCTTATCTTACTTAGGCCTCACTTTTGCTGTCCAGTATTCGCTTGTGTTTATCATTAAATAAGACCTACACCAATGAAATAATAACAATGATGATTTACTACAGAAAACATAATAAATTACAAATGTATGTACAGAAAATGAATGGACCCACCTAGACCGTTATTAGCGGAAAAGTTGACGAACTAAGTCAAAATAGATTTGTCTGTTACTAGTGTTAGGGTGATCAAGTCAAACTAGATCCATATTTTTCCTCAAAGCTAAGATGCGATGCCTATCACATACACTAAAAGTAAAACTATTTTTTTCACTCAAAATATGATATGAAAAACGAAGAAAATGCGTTTCGGCGGGACAACAATGTTCTTGACTTAAAAGTTTAAAACATTTAAATTTAGATGAAAGATAGAATTTTATCGAAGATATGAATCTATGAAAACTGTACACCGGTAGCCAATTGATTGTAAAGTAGGCCTAAATAATAATTTTTTTTAGTCCTTTATAAGAAAAGCAAAACAACAATAACAACAAACAAAACAAAAAACGTGCACAGATACTTAGGTGAGTAGATAGATAAAGACTAAAAGAGATTAAGATTATTAAACAGGTGACCATTTCTCGCGACTCAGGTGTTTCGAGTTATTTGAGAGAGAGAGAGAGAGAGAGAGACAATACAGATTTGTTTGGATCTAGTTGTTTGTAAAAAGAAAAACAAAAAAAAAACAAAACAAAATAAAAACAAAAAACACGGGCAAATCAACGACTTCACATTGAAAAGTGAGGGGCGATAACTCTTTGTACACTTTTTTTCCTTTTATCACTTTTTGTTTTCAAAGAGACTCTATTATACCCCCAGTTTCTCTTCTATGACTCGTCATCCAATCTTATTCTTAGTGGTTATAACAGTTTGCCACTATACCATTATTTGAAAGCACATAATTATTTTCAAGACAGACTTGAAAACATCTATGCAATGAGCCAAATCATTCTAAAAAGATTCGAACACAATAGAGGAGATGTCGAAACAGTAGTACAATGTACAAAATAATATAAGGAGAGATAAGTGGATAAACTGAAACGTAGATAGAATGGAAGGTAGATTGGTATATTTTTTATATAATTATATGGATATGTAGGAGAAGGTAGAGAGACAAATAATGAAATAGATTGGAAGATACATTGTTCTACTAATACTTTACTACTTAATACTAGGTAGGTAGATTGTTTGCAAGAAACATTGCAGAGAGAGAGAGAGAGAGAGAGAGAGAGAGAGAGAGAGAGAGAGAGAGAGAGAGAGAGAGAGAGAGAGAGAGAG
>RQTK01001265.1:67264-95598 GCA_003991915.1 Elysia chlorotica
CCCCCGCCCGCCATGCACGCGAGTTGTGTGAGCCAGACAATCAGTGAATCAGTGATTTCACAGGACGCACGTTGGTCTATCACTGCTCACACATTCATTCTGCGCTAAACTCTCGTGCCGGTATTTAGATAGTGAGTTTAGATCTAGATCTGACACTGCGCGCTAAACTGAAAGTGTCCCAAGTGTGTTAATTTTATTGTAGTCTAATGATTACTTGTTGAAAAGTTCGTTTGACTTTAAGGTTGAGTGTTCACAAAAGCTGTAACTAGTGTAAGAAAAAGCGCTTTATGTCTTGTCAAAGTTTTAGATCTAGATCTAGTTCTGCGCGCCTATCTTAAAGTGCACCCAAGTGTAATAATTTTATTGTAGTTTAATGATTACTTGTTGAAAAGTTCGTTTGACTTTGAAAGTTTGAGTGTTCACAAAAGCGGTATCTAGTGTAAGAAAAAGCGCTTTATGTCTCTAAAGTTCTAGATTTAGTTCTGCGCGCCAAACTACAAGTGCGTTAGATGTATTGTAATGATTACTTGTTGAACAGTTCGTTTAAGTTTGAACTTTGTGTGTTCACAAAAGCTGTAAGAAAAAGCTCTTTATGTGTCTTAAGTTCTAGATCTAATTCTGCGCGCCAAACTGCAAATGTGTGAGCCCTAGGCTTTTGTGTTAAGAAATGCATGTAATTAGTGTCGAAATTGTTTGTGTTAAAGACTACAATAGTCATTAGTAATAGTACTAATACAGTAATTGCTAGACACAAAGCTTGATCTTGGAGTTGGAACATTCACTTTAGCCTGCTTCTGATGACATAAAGAGGAGAGAGATTACGACCAAGAGAAAACTAAAGGTAGTATGTGCTTAGTTTAACTTTTACTTCACTTTTGACATTACTTATGTTATTGCTTAAATTGCTCCTATACTAGTTAGATAGCTCAATATTTTTCAAAATGTGTTGATCTATTGTACTGATAAAAAAATGAATTAATTAAGGGGACGTTTTTACAAATTATTTTGAATACAATCTGTTCCCCATTTAATGTTAAGAGTTAGTGTTGGATAATTTCATAATATTCTTAATTATACTATATTTATTTATTTAGAATTTGATCATCTGTGTATATTCGTTTTGTTTAAAAACAACAAGAAGACAACAATTACAATAACAACAACAATAACAACAACAAAAATAACATACACCAAAAAATACAACAACAACAACAACAGCAACAACAACAGCAACAACAACAGCAACAACAACAACAACAACAACAACAACCGCAAAAAAACCGAAAACAAATCATGTTATTTTGTTGCTATTACATGTATTAGTAATTATTACAAAAAATAAGTTGGATTTGAGGGTACACGCGACCCGGTTCTAACGTATATGAAGTCAGCTCTCTTCTCACCTAATTATCACTCTTCGGCTGTGAATCGTTAACTTACTATTAGTACTATAATAGGGCGTTGTGTC
Organism: Elysia chlorotica; assembly: GCA_003991915.1. Taxonomy (NCBI): domain Eukaryota; kingdom Metazoa; phylum Mollusca; class Gastropoda; family Plakobranchidae; genus Elysia; species Elysia chlorotica. The sequence continues at coordinate 68,733 of RQTK01001265.1, forward strand.
AGAAACACGGACATAAGTTAGATAAGTCTCGCCCACAGTGGAAGCTGGGTTGTGATTGTTACACTTACCCATATATAGGACCTAGGGATTCTGTTAAAGGAAAATGGACAGAAGTTAGATAGCCCACAATGTGGGCTCGGTTGGGATTGTTATATTTACCCATATATAGGACCCAGGGATTCTGTTAAATGAATACGGACATTAGTTAGATCAGTCTCGCCCATAGTGTAAGCTGGGTTGGGATTGTTACACTTACCCATAATTATATAAGACTTAGGGATTCTGTTAAATGAATACGGACATTAGTTAGATCAGTCTCGCTCACAGTGTAAGCTGAATTGTGATTGTTATATTTACCCATATATAGGACCCAGAGATTGTATTAAAAGAATACGGACATTAGTTATATCAGTCTCGATCACAGTTTGGGCTCGGTTATGATTGTTATATTTACCCATATATAGGACTCAGAGATTCTATTAAATAATCTTAGACAGAAAAATAGACCAGTCTCGCCAACAGTGTAGGCTGGGTTATAATTGTTATATTTACCCATATATAAGACCCAGAGATTCTATTAAAGGATCTTAGACAGAAAGTAGATCAGTCTCGCGCACAGTGTAGGCTGGTTTGTGATTGTTACCCATATATAAGACCCAGGGATTATATTAAAGGAATACGACTTATCATGATGTATCCAACGGTACCGTACTAAAAAGGGGATACAATCGGGAAATAGTAACAATGTAATGAATAACAATGGCAGCAATGGTAATAGTAACACTAAGTCTTTTGTCACTCTAGGGTGGTAATAGGGGCAACGGAAGTAACAAATAATAATAATAATAATAATAATAATAACAGTAGTGATAGTAGTATTAGTGGTAGTAGTGCTAGTAGTATCAGTAGTAGTCATAATGGTGGTGGTGGTAATGTTAATAGCGATAGTGGGGATAATAGTAATGGTAGTGATGGTAATGATAGTAATAGTAGTAGTAGTGGTAGCAGTAGTCATAATAATAGAGATAATGTAATGGTAGTAATAGAGGTAGTAGGAGTGGCAGTGGTGGTGTAGCAATAATGAATTTGTTATTAATGGAAAAAAAATGGTAACGATAACCATACTGTTATATTTAGCAGCAACATTTTAAAAAAAGCATAATTACTACTGCAGACGTAGTAGGAATGGTTATGGCAGGTAGGCGGCGATCGTAGGAGCTGCAATAGCCACGACAATATTTGGAATGGTGGAACAATACTTAATTAGAATACCAATAGGGTAATACCCCCTGTTTGAACTATGCAGCCATACCAGTTGCACCCAATTCATCCATTTCCCGCCTCACTCCTAAAAAGAAAATTAAATATACAAACCTAACCTTACCCGTCCCCCTAGCGTAGAACTAGAGGGGAAGGTTTGTCTTATCTGACTCAACCTATCCTACCTTTCCACTTTAGAACCTTCAAAATTAGGGAACCACATACATAAGAGGACCAGCCTCGTAGTAATAGAGCAAGCATAGGATCTATCATGTCTTGCCTTCATCCTGAGCTTTTGTCTTCTCCCAACGCCGCCTGTCGCCGTATAGGACCCACCAGGGGAACCTAGGAGACCTCGCTCTATAGATAACTTAAAGGAATTCGGACATAAGTAAGATCAGTCTCGCTCGCAGTGTAAGCTCGGTTGTTGGTTGGTTGGTTGGGTTGGTTCAACGTCCAACAGCAGCACTATATAGGGGGGGGGGGGCGGTGGCCCAGGGGGGGACAAGCCCTACTGGTTGGGTCGGTGTCAGTATAATGTGACCGGCTGAGACAGGAGTCATGGTATTCCCACCCTGTCTTGTGTGTGGCAGCACATAAAATTGTCAGACGTCCGTCTTGGGGCCTGTCTCAGCCTGACTCCTGTCTCAGTCGGTCACATTATACTGACACCGATCCAACAAGTCCGCTCGGTTGTGACTGCAACCCATTAGAGACCAAGCAACTCTTAACACACGGGTCTAAAAGCAAAATAGTGTAACTGCCCTCTTTAACCCTTTTGAGTTACAACAATAGGCCTCTCAACCAGCGCACAATATCAAATGAGATGTACTGATGTGCAACCTACTGATCCTGTTGATGGATAAGTCATGTATCATGTATAATGTATAAAACAAAAAGCTGAAACAAACCCGAAAAACACACACTTGTACGGAAGAATTTTTAGATCTCTGTCAAGGCGATAGTACATTATTATGTAGTATATTAATCGTGAATCATTTTAAAATACATGTGTGTCTTATCCTCATTCTTTAGTAAATCAAACGAGATCATATGGAACGGCTTTATTTGTTGTTGCTTTTTGTTTAAATTGAAAATAACAATATATAATAAAAAAGAAAAAAAAATCACAATCGAAAAGACAAAAACGTAAAAAAAATGTATCATAAAAATTAACAAACAATAATAATTTTAAAAAGCAACAACCAGTAAAGTACATTGTATTTTGAAGTAAACGCATGTGTGTATTGTTTCCCCTTGTTTTGTTTTTGTCTAAAACTATTATGCAAGACCATTCTAAATCTAATATATTGCCAAAAGAAGCCACATATGTAGCTACGTCGGATCGCACTCCTTAACTTTATTACTAGCGATTCTTCGGGAATGGAAGTTCAATACGTCACAATTTTTATATCCTGATGATTTCAACGATACTGTTAGAGCTACATTTTCCCACTCGTGTCTAGATGCAAGATATTTCACGATATTTTTTTTTTTTTTTTTTTGCACATAGTTTACGTAGTCTTACAAAATAACAAACAAAAGAAAAATATCCGCGCAAAAAAGCTTCAACAAAATAACAATTAAAAAAACATAAGAAAGCCCCCCCCCCCCCTTTCCAAAAAAAACAACAAAAAAAAACAAAACAACAACAACTACAAAACACCACCAACAACAAAAAACCCCAAACAAAATAAAAAACCAACCTCCCCCACGCACACAATCGAAGCTTTAATGTAAAAAACAAACATCAAATTAAAAAATAAACAACTATAAATTATAACAAAAAAGAAGAAAAAAGCGCAACTGCATTGATTAAAACTTTAGCTTCTGCCCAAATCATTTAAAACTTCTACACAAATATAATTATGCTTGCGGCGCTCTACACCTGCTATACCAGTATTAACACCAACTTACGCTACAACATTTCTTAAAATCAAGTTTATAGTTAAAGAAAACTCTCATTTTATATCTTGAAGTTACATAAAAGCATAAAGACTCATACACCTGCAAAGTTCATTTAATTGGTTCAAAAGGTACTGCAAGAGTATTTATTTGTTTTACGGCATGTCTTCATTTTGCTACTAAACAGCTGCGCCACCTCTTTTCATCTTTGTTTTTGTTTTTGCTGCATCTACTTTTTAAACAGCTGCGCCACCTCTTTTCATCTTTGTTTTTGTACTCACTCACTCACTCACTCACTCACTCACTCACTCACTCACTCACTCACTCACTCACTCACTCACTCACTCACTCACTCACTCACTCACTCACTCACTCACTCACTCACTCACTTGATTGGACTCACGTTTTTCCATCTGTGGGAAACGGGGTGTCAAAACCATGCCCATAATATTTTAATTGAAGGGTTTCAGAAAAAAAACAATGATTGGCATAGTTTTAATTAAAAGTCTGTTCTTAGATGTCAGCTAATTGTCATAATCATTTTTTGAGGAAGACGGAAATTCCCAGTTAAAAAAAACACCTTTGTTTATAGGAGTGCATGGATTCATATTAATATAAACAAACAAAACAGACAGCTGGGTTTACAAAGTTACAAAAGTGTAACAGTAATTAGTATCATATTTTTTTACTGGCATCTTTGGCAAATTTTGTGTCCACTTTTAGTATCTTTGGCCAATTTTGTGTCCACTTTTAAAAATGCAAAAATCTCTCTCTCTTTCTCTCTCTTTCTCTCTCTCTCTCTATATCTCTCTCTTTCTCTCTCTCTCCCTCTCTCTCTCTGTCTCTATCTCTCTCTCTCTCTCTCTCTCTCTCTCTCTCTCTTTCTCTTTTTATCTTGTCTTTTTTTTTGCTTGCAAATACTGCTATTCTGTCATTCTGTATCTGTCTCATTTTCTGTCTTTGTCGGACTTGTACTGTCTTTCTCTCTTTCTCTCTCTCTCTCTCTCTGTCCCTCTCTCTCTCTTTCTCTCTCTCTCTCTCTCTCTCTCTTTCTCACACATACACTCCTAACCCTCTCACTCACATGAGGGCAGCCACGCTCTCACACCATTCAGACATGTTTGTTTATCTTCTGCTCTCAAAGGATCACAAACTTGAGAAACTCCAGGTGAAATTAAATAAAAGCTCTTCACAAAATAAAACTAAAAAGAGATAGACGAATTACACTCAAACCAAAGTCTGATTGCGGGAGGACGCTGGTGAAAGAAACTGTATTAGGTAACAAAAGTATGATTGGGGAAGAGTGCATAGAAATAAAGGTTATTGAGAAACAAAAGTTTGCTATAGGAACAAATTTTAGTAAGAAACCAAAATCTGGGCTAGAGCGCTATAGAAATAAAGTTCATTAAGAAACCAAAGTCTACTATAGAAATAAAGTTCATTAAAAATAAAAGCCTGGGGTAGAGCGCTATAGAAATAAAGTTCATTTAGAAACCAAAGTCTTCTGGGGTAGAGCGCTGTAGAAATAAAGTTTATTAAGAAACCAAAGTCGGTTTGGGGTAGAGTGCTGTAGAAATAAAGGTTTATTAAGAAACCAAAGAGCACTGTAGAAATAAAGTTCATTAAGAAACTAAAGTCTGGGGTAGAGCACTGTAGAAATAAAGTTTAGAAAGAAACCATAGTCTGGGGTAGAGGCTATAGAAATAAAGTTTATTAAGAAATGAAAGTTTGGGGTAGAGGCTATAGAAAAAAAGTTTATTAATAAATCAAAGTATGTTTTAGAAATAAATTTCGTTTAAGAAACCAAAGCCTAATTGTGAAATAGCGCTATAGAAATGAAGTTTATTAAGAAACCAAAGTCTACTATAGAAATAAAGTTCATTAAGAAACCAAAGTCTACTATAGAAATAAAGTTCATTAAGAAACCAAAGAGCGCTATAGAAATAAAGTTCATTAAGAAACCAAAGAGCGCTATAGAAATAAAGTTCATTAAGAAACCAAAGTCTACTATAGAAATAAAGTTCATTAAGAAACCAAGGTTGTAGCTGCTCTGTCAGGCACGAGATCGACTTCCAGTCCGGACATGCTATCCGACTCTCGGTTCTTCCTCCAGTTAATCGCCATTGATTTCAGACACACAACGCTCTGATTAAATCTCCGTTTGTGCGTCCGATTCAGGTCCAAAATTGTATCAAAGAAAAAGGAAGGAAGAAAGAAAGAGTTGGTACCGATCGAAAGGGAATCCCTCAGAAAGTCGTCAATTTTACCGACTGCTGGGACTGTGGAAGAGGAATTCAAGATAATTGTCCATAGGCCTACCTGATCCACCCCCTTACGGTGCCGCTCGTTTTTTTCTTTTTTTTTTTTGCTTTTGTTTTTTGTTTGTTCTCAAAATTCTCTTAATCGCAAAAGAGGACGGCCGCATCGTTTTAAGCTTGGGACACGCAATTTTTGTTTGTTTGTTTAAAAAACAAACTCCTTATGCGTAAAGTACAGAGACACCAACTTTTCCCAAAAAGGTTTACATTTGTACGCATTTTGCTACGCTTATTTGGCTAAAAAAGTAAAATGTTTCTTAATGCAAAAAAAATTATGAAACATCACAAAGAAGTACCAGCATAAAATTAAAATTGTCCAAAACAGAGAGATACAACAACTCGTATCTTACAGCCTCCATCATATTGATGCGTATGTTCGTGTGTCTGTGTGTGTGTATGTATGTCTGTTGTGTGTTTGTGCGTGTAAATGCGTGTAGAGGTATGTTTTTCTTTTTAATACGTTACGCGTGTTTAAAAGTTCACAATCAACACATGTAACACGTATTTACTGATGTTAAAATTATTAGAAATAAAAATCAAATGCCTAGGCAAGTGTAAGACCAAAGAAAATTATATATCATTATGGCATACTAAAGGTTTATCTGATTTAAACATCGCACTTTGATGACTGGTTTGTTTGGGTGCTGTGAAAGTAATATTAGCTATACACATTGAGGTTTATAATAAGGGTAATAATTGACGAGAGTGGTGTGTAGTTGTTGTTTTTATTCATTTTAAGAAAGCCTGCAAAAATCTCCATCAATTCCTCGCTCATGGATGTAGATAGATGGATGGAGTAGTAGTACATGTACTTAGCTTCACGGTTGTTTTTGTTTTGTTTTGAAAATATCAATATTACAGTTCTTATCCAGAGAGAGAGAGAGAGAAGACCGTGTTGACTGTTGAGTTGGTTTAACGTCCAACATCAGCACTATATAGACTTTATTGTGGACGGGCTTCAAGACTGACGTTTGACACTTTTATGTGCTGCCACACACGAGACAGGGCGGGGATACCATTATCAGCCGGTCACATAAAACTGACACCGACCCAACCAGTAGGGAGCGCAATCGCCAGGGCTCGAACCCGAACCTTTTGCGTCAGAAGCCATGTTCTACCCCTGGACCACCACGCCCCCCAGAGAGAGAGAGAGAGAGAGAGAGAGAGAGAGAGAGAGAGAGAGAGAGAGAGAGAGAGAGAGAGAGAGAGAGAGAGAGAGAAGAGAGAGAGAGAGAGAGAGAGAGAGAGAGAGAGAGAGAGAGAATGGAAGAAATGTGTGGATCACTTTCTTTCCATAATTACTTTGCCATAAAATTGTTTTGTTTTCGTCGCAAATCACAAACAATACAATACATAAATGGTACACCCCACTGTGTTATGACCACATAATTCTAAGTTTGATGTCGGTCATTTACTTGAGTCGATATTAATTATTACTTTAATAGTTACATCGTTTATAACAAAAATAATCATAGAGTGTTTACAAGTTTAGTAACCGCTGCGCTTGTATTAATATGTGTAGTTTTGATCTACTTGCAAGGTGTAGATTCAGTGGTAAGGGACTGGATTTTATACTGGAAAGTTTTAATTCAATATATTTGATAATATTATTTGATTTCTGTACGTGTAATTACTTAATTAACTTGAATTTTATGGAAACGTTTTAACATTGATTATATCGAATTTGGAGTGCTTTTAATTTAAAATTAAAGTCTTAGTTTTTATAGGTAAAAGTTGAAATTGTTACCAGATTATTTTATGTGTGTTACCTTTTGATAAAAAAAAAGAACAACAACCGACAAAGTTCAGATCTAAAGACTTAGATCTATAGGTTTAAATCTAAATTTTTTTAAAGGCTGAACTCAAAGTAAAAGTACAAATCTGAATGAAAAAGACGATTCAATCTGACCAATTCTCTTGTTATTCGCTGGAACAAGCGAGAGGGAGACAACTATAAAAGCTGTACTTCTAAACCATTCAGATCTTTAGAAAACCTCCCAATTTGCATAACAAAGATTTCTGGGATTGAACGTTCCACTTGCAGTAGACATTCGGGGTAAGTTCAATAGCAGTAGACTTCCTGTTGAGTTTTAGCTGAGGAAATTAACGGATAACTTACTTAAATCGGCGTTCTAGGCCTACATTGTAGTTTTAAAATTTAATTATCCCGACAAATTTTAATGCCATTTTTTCAATTGCTGTGTGTCGAGACAGGAGTCATGGTATCCCCGTCTTGTCTCACGTGTGGCAGTACTTAAAATATTCAGACGTCAGTCTTGGGGCCCGTCCACATATAGTCTATATAGTGCTGATGTTGGGCTTTAAACCAACTCAACAACTCAACTCAATCTATTTTTTCTGATAACTTGTTTTATGTTATTCTTCACCTTTTCTTAGGTGATTTCGTATCACTGACAACCTATTATCCACAAATTGCTTTTCCCAGACCTTTATATCAATATGTCATTGATACATTTTGTCTATATCTCTCTTTCTTTGTCTATCTCTCTCGCTCCCGCCCTCTCGCACCCTACCCCCTTTCTCTCTCGCTTTCTCTTTCTCTTTTACCACCCTTTCAGTGTCCCTATCTCTCTGCCTCATTCTATATCTTTACATTATTTTTATTCCCCTCTGTCCTTTTTTATGTGTGTTTATCTCTGTCCCTCTGCCGTTTTTTCCACTCTCCTGTGATTTCTTCTTCGATAAAGAAAACGAAGACATTTCTTGTTTACTCCAATCTTCCTTTCAGCTCCTTCCTCAGGGTCGCCTTATTCTCGATCTCTAATCTCCCTTGCCACCTTGTGTTGTTGTTTTTTTAATAGACAGAATAACACTTTAACAGCAGCTTATCTCCCCTTAACACTTCAAACAGCTTTTCCGTTAGAACAATGGCTAACCCTTTGAAAATACTCGCAAGAGTAATTAATTATACAATTACTCGTTAGAACATAAGTTAACCATCCTTGTTAGGACACTGGTTAACCCTTTGAAAACACTCACTCCCAGGGGTAATTAAACCATCCTTGTTATCCGTTATCATAATACATAGGAGTAGAACATCGGTTTCCGACGCAAAAGTCCGGGTTCGAGTCCTGGCGATTGCGCTCCCTACTGGTCGGGTCAGTGTCAGTTTAACGTTCCCGGCTGAGACAGTAGTCATGATATCCCCGCCCTGACTCGTGTGTGGCAGCACATAAAATTGTCAGACATCAGTCTTGGAACCCGTCCAGAATATAGCCTATATAGTTCCGATGCTGGACGTTAAACTCAACTCAACCCTCAACCCTCCTCCTCACTCTGCAAACAAGACTGAACTCGATAATTCCATCAGACGTCTAAACAAATATTGAAATCCGTTCCGCGCGAGAGTCTCTCGAAACGTCCTTGAGCAGAAAGAGGATCCAGTTGTCACAGGACTGCAAATACATAGGGACGCGCTAAAGTTTGGGGAGGCGGTTAAGATTGTACCTTGCGGTTATTTTTTTTTTGTTTGTTATTTTTTTCTCTTTATGTTGATCTTGGTTTAAATATTTTACCATCATTCAACTAGGAAGTATCATTTTACCAAGTATGGACAAAATTGAAATTTTTGGATTTCCTAATAAGACATGATGTTATCTCGTAAAGTACATGCGATTTTAAATTTAAATTTTTTTTTTTTACTTTTCGGGAATTTTTTTTTGCATTTTTACTAAGTATCTAAAAAAAAAAAAAGAAAAATAAGTGTTGGATGTTTTTTAAAATAAGATATACCGGTAATGGTTTCGTTGGGACGGCTGGTATGTCGTGAAGAACATGAGATTTTACAATTTTAATTTTTTTTATATTGTTTTTGTTTTTTGTTGTTTATTCTTCAAACATTTCAGCAATTTTATTAAGGAACCACACATCGTAAAAATATTAGAAGAGGAAAACATTTCTTACTTGACATTGATTGTCAGAAGAAGCAGATACATGTTCATTAGGATTCAGTCATTGGGTGTACCACATTTCCTTTACGTTGGTAAAAAATGTAAATACTTAAAAAAAAAACTTAGTAGTCTTTATTATTAAAGAATATCAATACGTTTTTGATTACTTATGCAAACACACAAATTCACATTAAAGTTGTCTACTTTAAATGAAGACTCGTTAGGTTGAGACAAAGTAAGGGGAGGTAAACAACATTCATCCAGTTAGGATATTTGTTTTGGGCCTTGCCATTTAACATAGATGGATTAGTTTTATATGTCAACAAATGGCATATTATTTCAACTTGAAAGAAAATTACTCGACGTCTACACTTTAAACAATATAGAAATGTATATGCATCGTTGTTGTTGTTATTATTGTTGTTGGAGTTGTTGTTGTCGTGTTGATGTTGTAGTTGTTGTTGTTGTTGTTGTTGTTGTTTCTGCTGTTGTTGTTGTTGTTGTTATCATTGATGTTGCTGTTGTAGTTGTTGTTTTTTTGTTGATGTGGCCACTGATTTTCTTTTTTAATTCCTTCACATTCATTGAACAAACTATTGTCAAAAGCTTGACAACCAAACTGTTAAAGTCCACAATGTGATCTTTGTTCTCATAAATAGAAATTACTATTCATAAAACTCACGTGCATATAAAGAACTGGAACAATTAGTATCGATATTATCTTGAAACGACGACCTTATATTTAAAGTCAATATTGCGAAAAGTTTACTTTTCGAAAAAAAGGCGAAATGAAACACATATAAACACACAACCACAAATCTCATTACAGCCAATTTTTCCTTCGTCCCTGCTAAGCTTTTTTTAATTAATATGGGCTTGGGCAAGATTCTTACTTTCCTTTTCTTTATTTTTGTTTTGTTTAAAATTTTATGAAACCGATTTTTTGTCCCCTCCCTGCACTGACATTGCTTGCGTAGTACGAAGAAAAAAATTGATAGAGATAGATAGAAAGATATGTGGAGAGAGAGAGAGAGAGAGAGAGAGAGAGAGAGAGAGAGAGAGAGAGAGAGAGGGGGGGGGGAGAAAGAGTGAGAGAGACTGTCCTTCTATCATCAACTTGTTCTAGCCGGCTGTCTGAAGAAAAAAAAAAGATGAGGGAGGGGTTAGGAAGGCACAACAACAGGAGAAGACGCATCATAGGAATAATGTTGTAATTAGAAGGCTGAGGGATTATGAAATATTGATCCAAGCATCAATTGCCTGTTTGTCGGCCCGACCAATAACTATTGCTTGTTTTGTCTGGCGAGTTGCCTGCTTAGCCCAAGGGGGACAATCCAATACTGGTTTTTGTTTTCTTTGGCTAGAGTTAATCTCGGAGGCCCTTGTCTGATTGAGGTAACGGGTTAACCACATAGGGCTAAACATAGGGTTGATCGGTGTAACGGGTTAAGATACACGACTGAGCGGTGTAACTAGTTATGGACATTGGGTTTAGATACACGACTGAGCGGTAAGCATCTACCAAAATCTAGTTCTAAAAGCATTTATATATCATTTTACCTTGTAAAAACATGTCTTTACCAAGCGTGTTTAGATGCCAGTCTTCATGGTGAGTACAGACGTGGCAGAACTTAAAAAAGGATGGTATCCTTTTTAGTCACCACATATCAAGTATCAGTAAAACTAGTTTAAAAACAATGGGAGATGAAATTAATTATATCGTGCAAGTGCATTTCCTAACCAAGTGGGTTTATATGCATCCTCATTATGATAATCATCATCATCATCATCATCATCATCATCATCATCATCATCATCATCATCATCATCATCATCATCATCATCATCATCATCTTCCTCCACCTCCTCCTCCTCCTCCTCCTCCTCATCATCATCATCATCATCATCATCATCATCATCATCATCATCATCATCATCATCAACAACAACAACAACACCATTGTCATCATTATCATTATGATCGCAACACTGGCTGGTGTAACAAGTCGAAATCGAGGTTGGTGCCTTGCTCTACCAGGCAAAACTCACATATAACTATCAGTGAGATCGATTTGAATCGATAAAGAGACACGCATTAATGCGCAGCAACACCCAGTCTCATGTTCCTTAAGTTTTTCATGCTCTAGAAACTTTGATGAATTATTATTATATTATACATTATAGGAAAGACCCTCAATATTCGGTTTTAGTCGCTAAAATGAATGGCCGTAGCAATTTTAACAATGAAATCTATGCATTTCAGGTAGAATCGATTTAAACCGTCTCTAACCGTGCTGTTCCATTGTTTCACTTTTGATGAAAATTTCTGCTAAAACCTTATTCTAAAATCATTGACTGATTATAAAGGTGGCATTGAAACGAAACTTTCCTCACATGTAGGGGAATCCACCTACTTCATACCTTAGTTTTTTTTTCGGATTTTCCCAGAAGTGGGTTAGCCCACTTGTACTTAAAAGCGATCAATTATATTCTGTGAGAAAAATGTTCGCACCAAGTAGTTTTTGATTCGACGCTGAATGGTGCACACAGACGCAAATCAGCTATCAGTATGGTGTCCCATTATGTCAATCATTGATCAATTTGAAAATATCCACCAAAATTTAGTTCTATATTTCTTGGGGGAAAAGTATACATTGTGAGGACATTATTTTCTCCAGCAATCCTTTTATTGCAGACTATCAATGCCAGGCCAAATTATGTGCACAAATGGTGCGCAACTTAAAAATGGAAAGCCGCTATAGGGATGGTGTCCCATTGTGTCACATTTGGCCAATTTGAAAGTATTCAACGAGTTGTGGACATCGGGTTTAGATACACGACTGAGCGGTGTAACGAGTTGTGGACATCGGGTTTAGATACACGACTGAGGCTGATCGGTGTAACGAGTTGTGGACATCGGGTTAAGATACACGACTGAGGCTGATCGGTGCCAATCAGCCTCAGTCGTGTATCTAAACCCGATGTCCTCAACTCGTTACACCGATCAGCCTCAGTCGTGTATCTAACCCGATGTCCCAACTCGTTACACCGATCAGCCTAGCGTGTATCTAACCCGATGTCCACAATCGTTACACCGATCAGTCGTGTATCTAACCCGATGTCCAACTCGTTACACCGATCAGCTCGTGTATCTAACCCGATGTCCACAACTCGTTACACCGATCAGTCGTGTATCTAAACCCGATGTCCACAACTCGTTACACCGATCAGTCGTGTATCTAAACCCGATGTCCACAACTGTTACACCGATCAGCCTCAGTCGTGTATCTAAACCCGAATGTCCACAACTCGTTACACCGATCAGCCTCAGTCGTGTATCTAAACCCGATGTCCACAACTCGTTAAACCCAATAACAACAACTAGTTACAAGCCTCAGTCGTGTATCTAAACCCGATGTCCACAACTCGTTACACCGATCAGCCTTAGTCGTGTATCTAAACCCGATGTCCACAACTCGTTACACCAATCAGCCTCAGTCGTGTATCTTAACCCAATAACAACAACTAGTTACACCGATCAGTTGTGTATCTAAACCCAATGTCCACAACTCGTTACACCGATCAGCCTCAGTCGTGTATCTTAACCCGATGTCCACAACTCGTTACACCGATCAGCCTAGCGTGTATCTAAACCCAATGTCCACATCTCGTCACACCGCTCAGTCGTGTATCTAAACCCGATGTCCACAACTCGTTACACCAATCAGATCGTGTATCTAAACCCGATGTCCACAACTCGTTACACCGATCAGCCTTTGTCCTGTATCTAAACCCGATGTTCGCATCTAGTTGATCGGTGTAACGAGTTGAGGACATCGGGGGTAGATACACGAGTGAGGCTGATTGGTGTAACATTGCCATAGCAGTAGCAACCTTGCACTCACAGCGCCTAAAGCGGAATTCCAAGGTGAAGGCTAAGAGAATGAAATTGTTATTGTATTGCCGTCGAACCATAGCTCTGTTACAGACTAGCACGAGTATCACAGTGAATGGGCGAACATTATATGGGCGTTCCGGATTTAGCAGCGTCCAAAGGGACTTAATTGTGTCATCAATATACGCTGTATCGATTGCAAATCGTGTAGTATTCGATGTAGAGCTACGCACCGGTTTTCAACAACGCATGGTTCAAGGTTTTTCCGCTAGATTAGTTTTTGTTTATCTAGAAACATTAATGAAGAAAGTATATAATTATATTGTGAGGAAAGCGTTCACTAGACGATAATTTTTGTTTGTTATATAAATAGCGTGCACAAACACTGCGCAGCTTTACCATTGAAATCGGTATATATGTATGGTGCCCCATTGTGTCACATTTGATCAATCCTTGTTCTAGACTACTTTGATAGATTATTGTACCTTGTGAGAACATTTTCATCACCACAGAATAATAAGGTGTGATGTCCTGTGTTTCATAATATTGCGTGTTCCTAGATTTAGGTGCAAGGCTGTGTAATTCAGGCTGCCCAGAACATTACTTTATCCAGCATTCCTTTTATCGCAAACTAAGATGGCAAGCCAAATTATGTGCACAATTGGTGCGTAACTTTAACATGGAAATCCGCTACAAGGATGGAGTCCCATTGTGTCACATTTTGATCAATTTTAAAGTATTCTCCAGTGCGGTGATGTATTTTTTATTTCGTTTTTGCTATATCTAAGTTGCTTCTGTATTATTCTATTATACGATACAGAAACTTGTGCGGATTTATTGATCACCACTGTCTAATTGCTGAAGTGGGTTTTATTGGATCCAACCTTTTATTACATGCATCGAATAGTTATCCATTAATTTCTAATATCGTCTCTGTGGCTTCTCTCATTTTCAATTATAATTTTACACTGTATCACGATAATTATTATGGTTTTGTTTTTACTTTTGTTGTTGTTGTAGTTGATGTTCTTGTCGTTGTTGTTTTTGATGTTTTTGTTGTTGTTGTTGTTTTTGTAGTTAGTTATGCTGTTCTTTTTGTTGTTGTTGTTTTTGCCGTTGTTGTTGCTGTCGTTGTTGTAAATTTAATGTGACCAATTGAAGTAAGAGTTACCGTTCTCGTGTGTGCCAGCACATAAGATTATCAGACTTTACTCTAGTGCGCCGTCCACCATATATTCTATATATTACCAACTTTGGACGTTAAACCCAACTCAACTACTCAAATTACGCCCAGCTCACCAATGTTAAAGACCTCGCGATAACGAAGACTATAGGTGAGGGAATTAACACCACCGTCCAATCATAGCTCTGTCCAAGACTCAAAGAGCCAATGAACGTTCAGAAGGTTCATTGCCTAATTTGAGTTGAGTTGGTTTTAACGTCCAACATCAGCACTGTATAGGCTGTATAGTGGACGAACCCCAAGACTGACGTCTTACAGTTTTAAGTGCTGCCACACACGAACAGGGCGGGGATGCCATGACTCCTGTCTCAGCCGGTCACATTATACTGACACCGACCCAACCAGTAGGGAGCGCAATCGCCAGGATTCGAATCCGCACCTTTTGCGTTGGAAGCCAATGTTCTACCCCAGGACCACCGCGGCCCCCGACTCATTGCCTGAAGGGCGCTACTTTATTATTAGGTTATCCGTTTATTGTAAAACCGATATCTGTGACGCCAGTGCACATTGCCTCATAATTGTCTTCCTGTGTTGTTGTAGAGTTGGTTCAACGTCCAATATCAGCACTATATAGACTATTGCAGACAGGCCCCAAGACTGACGTCTGCAAATTTTATGTGCGGCCACACACGAGACAGGGCGGGAATAGATTTGGGCCACGTCATTTCAAGGTGTCTATTATTTTTTTTAATTTTTTCTCCGGCTACCGTAATTTGGCGTCTTGCGCATGCGCCCCGGGGTGTCTGCGGAAGTCGTTGAGCAGGCGAGACGGCGGTTCGTGACAAGCTGGCCGCACGAGAAAGGGGAAACAACCCCTCCCTCCCCCCCACTCCCTACTCCTCCCCTCAGGTCGCAGTCTAGTGGTCAGGCGGTCAGTTGGTCAGTGAGCCCTGATGGGTCGGGGGGAGCGGTGGTCCAGGGGTAGAACATCGGCTTCCGACGCTAAAGGTCCCGAGTTCGAATCCTGACTGTTTCGTTCCCTACTGTTTAGATCGGTGTCAGTATAATGTGACCGACTGAGACAGGAGTCATGGTATCCTCGCCCTGTCTCGTGTGTGGCAGCACATAAAATTGTCAGACGTCTTTCTTGGGCCCCGTCCACAATATAGCCTACATAGTGCTGCTGTTGAACGTTAAACCAATCCAACCAACCAACCTGATGGGCGACCAACTTGGACCACTGTTTAATGGAGTTAGTACTTTATACAACCTTCGAGAAAATTTGCCAAAGGTACGGCAAAAAAAACAAACACATAACAACAAAAAATAAACAAACAAATAAAACAGCAACCCCCCCCCCTTTTTTTAAATAAATAAACCAATCCCCCCTAAAAAAACAGTAAGCAAACGAACGAACGAACGAACGAACAAATTAAAAACAAAGAGTATTTGTACGTATTTCGTTGAAAGATACTCCATTTGGCTAAGGAATTATAATTAATGAACTTTGCCTCAAAGCTCTGTTCAAGTTGTTTAACAGACTCGCGAGCAGGCGGGAGTGAGCCAATGTTTCAGTTTTTAACGTCCAATGTTAGCAGCAAGCTAGTTCGTGGACAGGGCCCCAGACTAATGTCTAACGTCCAACGTCAGTAATATAAAATTATATTGTGGACAGGGCCCCAGACTAATGTCTTACAATCTTACGTGCTGCCACACAGAGGCAGTTATGGAATAGAAGAATCCTTGTCCTAGTGCGTCACGTTATAAAGAGACCGACACAATCGTGCGCGACTAAATCGGATACAAAACATTGTGTCTCATCGTGGGATTCGAACTGAGGACCTCCCGATTGGGATACCAATGCTCAACGTCAGTTCCACCCCCAGGTGGTCCCGATTTAAGTTTTGGTTTCTCTCGCGAACGGGTGGGTCACGTGCTTAAACCAAGGATACTTATACTTATATAATGATAGATTATAATTACAATAAAATAACACCCACTTCGCTGCTGCCTGCATAGATCGGTATAAATACATCGGTAGCAAACATAAGTCCAGAATTGTCTCAAACTGTTGATGTTTGAATTTTTTAGCTTTATTGGCTGTTAAATCGTTTCATTTATGTTTCCACAACAGCAGATAATATTCTGAAGATTTTATATACAAATCAACGCACTGTCGCACCGTTTGGGTCAACAATGAGATCAAACCGTCACGGTAAAACCCACAATGAGACTGAGAACTACTCTAGAGCCACCTAATTGCTCTAGCTAACTACAACACATAATTATTCAAACAGATAACAAACCGTTGCACAGAGCACCACACTTTCTTTTTACTAAACACGACGGACGCACAAAACAAACTCACTCCGCACAAACAACTTGATATAGAAATCGGGTTTTACAAATAGTTCAGCTGACTTCACTTTGTTGGAAAAAGTGAGAGATGTTCAATATTTACTTATTAATTTGTGTACGTCTATTAATTTTTATATATTATTTTATGACGTTTACACAAGATCAGATTTTTCTTATACATACCTCCAGTAACTCAAGCTGTGATATTGTTATAATATGATTTATATAGTATGCATAATATTATTAATTTTATGTAGATATTGTACCTTTTTTCATATCGTTGTAAATTTTATTATTCTGTTTGTTGTATGAAGAGAGAGTACTTTAATTCCCCCTTGAGGTATATATAACGATGTCTGTATTCTGTATTGTAAAGACCTCCCTTCTCTACTGCTCCTACTCAGAGAGACAAAGGAGTCACCGTTGCTACTAGTATAATGCATTAACTGTCTTAGGACATCATGGGCACAACATAGCCGTTACCGTGCTGACGTGCCGAAAACAAACTCACTCACTCACTCACCCCTCATCATCTTGTGGCATCCTGATGGTGTTAGAATCCGACTCCTGTAATAGATGTAAACATTTACACATTTCTAAGACGTCCTTGACTTCATTTTCAGAGTGACGAGTCTACAGCGGAAGCCACAAGGGCGCCAACCGCTACCATTCCCTCCTCCTACACAAGAAAGTTCTAGAGATCAAAGATTCTGGGAATTGAAGACCCCTCCTCCCACCACAAGAAAGTTCTAGAGATCCAGAGATTTTGGGAACTGGAAACCCCTCCTCCCACACAAGAAAGTTCTAAAGATCAGAAATTCAGAGAACTGAAAACCCCTCCTCCCACACAAGAGAGTTCTAGAGATCAGAGATTCACGGAACTGGAGACCCCTCCTCCTACACAAGAAAGTTTTAGAGATCCAGAAATTCACGGAACTGGAGACACCTCCTACCACACAAGAAAGTTCTAGAGATCCAGAGATTCTGGTAATTGGAGACACCTCCTACCACACAAGAAAGTTCTAGAGATCCAGAAATTCACGGAACTGAAAACCCCTCCTCCCACACAAGAAAGTTCTAGAGATCCAGAGATTCTGGTAATTGGAGACCCCTCCTCCCACACAAGAAAGTTCTAGAGATCAGAGATTCAGGCAACTGGAGACCCCTCCCCCCACACAAGAAAGTTCTAGAGATCCAGAAATTCACGGAACTGGAGACACCTCCTACCACACAAGAAAGTTCTAGAGATCAGAGATTCAGGCAACTGGAGACCCCTCCCCCCACACAAGAAAGTTCTAGAGATCCAGAGATTCAGAGAACTGGAGACCCCTCCTCCCACACAAGAAAGTTCTAGAGATTTAGAGATTCTGAGAAGTGGAGACCCCTCCTCCCACACAAGAAAGTTTTAGAGATCCAGAAATTCACGGAACTGGAGACCCCTCCTCCTACACAAGAAAGTTCTAGAGATCCAGAGATTCACGGAACTGGAGACCTGGAGAGCTGGAGAGCTAGCTAGAAGTGGCACCGGGATAGTGTGCCAGTGTGTGTACATAGACAGGGACCCATCCACTGGTGAGTCAGTACCATTGTAGTTGAGTTGGTTTGACGTCCAACGTCAGCACTATTTAGGATATACTATGGACGGATCCCAAGACTGGCGTCTGACAATTTGATGTTCTGCCACATACGAGACAGGGTAGGAATACCATGTCTCCTGTCTCAGTCGGTCACATTAAACTGACACCGATCCAACCAGTAGGGGGCAAAATGCAATTTTTAAAGTTTGACTAGGTCAAAAGTCAGTCTATTTTTTATATGCAGAAAAAACAAAAACATGAACAAATTTGTTTCATAAATACCGGTACTTATTTTTTTTTTTTTATTTAATAGTGGGGGTTTGGGGGAGGGGGGATAATGGGGCTTGCGCTTTTATTATGTCTCCGTAAATTAGGCATTCCTAGGAAATACTCTAATATTTTAACCACTCCAAAGTTATTTCAGTTTAAATTAGAACATGCATAATTTTTTCTTGGGAATGTATTTCCTGAGAATTACTTATTAAAAAAAGATAGTACAAGCTCCAAATATATTATTGTGGAAAAGTGTAAATAAAGCAACTTTTTTTTCAAAAAGCTTTGCATATGCAATAATGGGCTGCCATTTCATTCCGGCAAACTTTGCCAGATGCACGAGTTCCATGTTTTACTGATTATTTATTCTGTTACTTTTTCATCGCTCTTTGATGTTGATGAAAATCTTCTCCATATTAATCAACATGAACCCTTCTTATCACTTAAAGTCTGAACAAATTGCTTTTAGTGCTGCTAAGCCGAGAATTATTTAGGCTAAAACCAACCAAAAGTACACGAACCATATTTTTGTAAGTAGCTTTCACTAAGCTGCCAAGAAAATAATTTATTGTTCCACTACTTAGATCTACTTAACGTAAAAACGCATTACTTTAGCGGCTTTCATTAAGCAGCTTATAAAAATAAAAACATTAGTTCCACGACCTAGATCTGTTGAACTTAAAAAAAATAATAATGCATTTTTGGATTTTTGTATGAATGAATTCTCTAGCATAATTATAGTTTGATGGTACACTTTATCATTGTCATGTTTTTTAAGAATCTCATTTTATAGTGTAGATCCACCATTTGGTTTGAGGTTTTTTGTTTCTAATACATTTTTGGATTTTTTTTTATGAATGAATTCTCTAGCATAACATAGTTTGATGGTACACTTTATCACTGTCATATTTTTTTTTTTTGAGAATCCCATTTTATAGCGTACATCCACCATTTGGTTTGAGGGTATGTTTTTTTTTAAGGATGGACTCTCTTTATTGTATCTGTCTTTTATTGTTGATTTAACCCACCCTAAGTAATTCTGTTCGTCTTGTAATAGGATTGCTTGATTAAATCATTGTTGATGGTTCTTTCCCGTCCTTCATACATTTACTTGGACTTTTTTGCTTTATCCACGTCTCTACCTGTGTCTCTGTATTTCTGTATGTGGTTCTATCTCTGCCTGTCTTTCCGTTGTATTCTTCTGTCTATCTATTCACTGCACCCCTCTATGTCGCTGTCTCTGCCTTTTTCTCCAACGCTCTCCATTTGTCTGTCTGTCTGTATGTCTGTCTGTCTGTGTGTGTTTCTTTATGTCTGTCTGTGTGTCTGTCTTTTTCTCCAGCGCTCTCCATCTGTCTGTGTGTGTCTCTGTCTGTCTGTCTGTCTGTCTGTCTGTCTGTCTGTCTGTCTGTCTGTCTGTCTGTCTGTCTGTCTGTCTGTCTGTCTGTCTGTCTGTCTGTCTGTCTGTCTGTCTGTCTGTCTGTCTATGTCTGTCTCTCTCTCCATCCGTCTCTCTCCCCCTCTCTCTCCTTCCCCTCTCTCTATCTCTCTCTCTCTCTCTCTCTCTCTCTCTCTCTCTCTCATATTTTCCAGCACTCCACAACCCCTCAAAGGCTTAAAAACCGCCCAGACTTAATAATTATGTTTCGACCTGACACCATTTTGATTTCAGGTCGAATGGAGACTTGTTCAATACCCCAGACAGTTCACCTATTTACTGGATGACATCTTTTCTACATTAACGTCCTCCCAAACAAACATTGTTTCATTCTTTCATTGTTACAGAACTTCTCATTCGGCTCTTAGAATATTTTGTCGGTTCGAGTTCGTAATGACGCTAAAATTGTCAATACATTTTTTCCTTTATCTTTACAGAAGTTCTCATTCGGCTCCTAGAGTATTTTGTCGGTTTGAGTTCGTAATAACGCTAAAATTGTCACTACATTTTTTCCTTTATCTTCACAGAAATTCTCATTCGGTTCTTAGAATATTTTGTCGGTTCGAGTTCGTAATGGCGCTAAAATTGTCAATACATTTCATTCCTTTATTCTTACAGAAATTCTCATTCGGCTCCTAGATTATTTTGTCGTTTCGAGTTCGTAATGACGCTAAAATTGACAATACATTTTTTCCTTTATCTTTACAGAAGTTCTCATTCGGCTCCTAGATTATTTTGTCGTTTTGAGTTTGTAATAACGTTAAAGTTGTCAATACATTTCATTCCTTCATTGTTACAGAACTTCTCTTTCGGCTTTTAGAATATTTTGTCGGTTCGAGTTTGTAATAACGCTAAAGTTGTCAATACATACGCTCTCTCTTATTGTAAGAAATGGCGCCTCATGACGTGTTTATGTTGTGATTTACAATCCGGAATTATCTACCAATATCCGAGGGCAATCACCTTTCGTCGCATGATTTTTCAACCTTTTTTTTCAGCCCAGACAACAACAAAGAGGAAACCATTAGATCTAGAACGTCATTTTTGTGTTATGTACGATTAGTCGATAATGAATTGTTTACCTATAGACAAGCAGATAAAAATAAGGGCAATATAATTATAGCATTGGTCTAATGATTGTTCATAACCTCAAACCCAGACTACAATAAATTGTCACTGTAAGAGCTGGCGAATCCGGTTATTGTTTTTGATAAGATTGTGAATAGTTTACTTATAGAAAAAGGACATCAACTTTCGTTTCATGACTGTTGAAAACTTTAAAGGGAAACCGAACCAAACCACTGTAACAATATTCTACAGCATCCAAACTCATATGGACTTAGCTTGTAAAATCTGTGTTTAGACCACCATGTTTTATTTTTAGTTTAAACCGCTTACTGTTATTGCCTCCTGAACATCGGCTTCCGACGCAAAAGGGTTCGCGCCCTGGCAATTTATCTCTTTACTGGTTGGGTCAGTATAATGTGACCGACTGAGACAGGAGTCATGGTATCCCCGCCCTGTCTCTTAAACGTATGTGCTAGTTTTATCAGTTTGAAGCATAAACTATATTTGAGGACCCATTGAGAAATTGAGTTGCCTTGTTTAATGTCCAACATCAGCACTATATAGACTACATTTTGGACGTGCCCCAAGACTGACGTCTGACAATTTTATGTGCTATCACACACAAAACAGGTCGGGGATGCCATGCCTACTGTCTCATCTGGTCACATTATACTGACACCAGTAGGGACCGAAATGGTCAAGGCTCGAACCCAGACCTTTTGCACGGAAGCCGATGTTCTACCCAGGACCACAGCGCTCCCCACTACATTCTAAGCTGCTGGCCCCACCATAGAAATGTATTTATCTAGTTCTACCGTCTCCAGGTAAAACAGAGTGACTCTAGAACAACGCTATTACACCCCTGCTTTAGTAGTTTTGAAGAAAAAAAACCCTGAAGAAACCTAGTATCTATATCTAATTCTACTACCCTAGATAGTTCAACCCTACCACAGAAATGTCTATATCTAGTTGTACTACCCTATATAGTTCAGCCAAACCACAGAACCACCTTGGGGCGGACTTGCTCACTGTTTGCGCCACCATCGCTCAAGTGTTTAGGTTGCTCTCAATGGAGGGAGGCGGAGATCTCAAATGTAATAGTTCTAGATGTTATACGCTTTGGGATGTCCACGGGAGAAATGGAGTATGGAAAGAAAGGAGATAGAATGAGAGAAATGAGAATGAGAGATAGATGATAGATAGATAGATAGATAGATAGATAGATAGATAGATAGATAGATAGATAGATAGATAGATAGATAGATAGATAGATAGATAGATAGATAGATAGATAGATAGATAGATAGATGGATTGAAAGATAGATATATAGATACATGTAGATTGATTGATTGATTGCTTGATTGATTGATTGATTGGTATATAGATATAGATATAATGAAAGAGATATAGATAGAAAGATTATAAAAAAGGAGAAAGGGACAAATAGTGAGAGAGAAAGAAAGACGGAAAGCTTAAGAAAGTAAACAAGAGAGACAGAGATAATTAGAGAGAACATCGGAGAGGGAAAGAAAAAGAAAGACACAAAGAGAGAAAAAAAGAGAGAAAAGAGAGGGAGACATACGTTAATAGAGACAGGACAAAGAAAGAGAGAAGAGAGAGAGAGAGAGAGAGAGAGAGAGAGAGAGAGAGAGAGAGAGAGAGAGAGAGAGAGATAGAGAGTTAGAGTGAGACTGTTATAATTGTTGCAAAACAATGTTGCTTCTTTCATAAGAGGACATAAAGCGATAAAACATCTGTTTAGGTACCTTCAACGATAGCCAAGTCAAACAACACACATTCATAAAGTAATGGAAATAAAATTATAGTTGGTACTGAAGCACTTGTTGATATTGGTGATTCCCTTGTCACTCGAACATTTTATTTCTTTATCGCTAATAATCATGTGTATTTAGCTGAAAGCATAGCATTAAAAATTTTCACATTCATTCCTTCACGTGACCTAGATAAACATGTGTAATAAGCTGAAAGCATAGCATTTTACATTCATTTTTCTATGTGACCTAATTGTAAAAGAATAATACATGTACATGATCAAATTTGTAGTTAACCTAAATAATCATTGTTTTTTTTTTTTTTTAATTTTTACCTTGGGTAGAACGAACTTGTTTTAGCTTTTTTTTTCTAGACATGTAAAGATTAAAACGGTGTTAAGATGATCTAAACTACCTTTATCTATGACAACCCTCTTTCTCTTATTCGTGATCTATTACTTTCTCTCGTTCTATCGATCTCTCTCTCTCTCTTCTCTCTCTCTCTCTCTTTCTCTCTCTCTCTCTCTCTCTCTCTCTCTCTCTCTTTCTCTCTCTCTCTCTCTCTCTCTCTCTCTCTCTCTCTCTCTCTCTCTCTCTCTCTCTCTCTCTCTCTCTCTCTCTCTCTTTCCCTCCCCCTCTCTCTCCATCCAGCTATCCAACTACGAACTCTCTGTACCTGAAAACAGGTTCTCAATATTACTTGTACTCCAATAATTTTTATTACGACTTCTTCTATTCAGCACATTTTACTTTGCTGGTTAAGGCTTCCATATTCGACAGTCGCAACATATTGGTTGCTGTTCTCAACAACAATAAAACGACCAATACCTCTCCATATTATACCTAATTTAGATTGTTAATGTTAGGAAGTACTCGTTAGCCCGTCTCAGTATGGTTATAAATCTGCAATAAACGGTTTGAAAATCCCATCTAGTTGTAAATGAGTCATTTATTGAGCCTTATTGAGCCAATAATTTAGTTCGTGTCTTTTGCATAGTAACTTTATTGAGATATTAGTTTTGTATGTGTTTTTTGCACAGTACATAATATTAATGGAAACCATTACGGTGTACATGTACTAAAAATTAACACAACTGTCACGGAGTTCAGTGCCTTAATACAGTATTATGAAAAGTAAGATCTGTTTACAACGTAAAATGGAAAAGAAAAATCGATTGCCAAAGCCATATAGAAAAGTAAAATCTATTGTCAAAGTAAAAACAAGTAATATCTATTAACAACGTCAAATACAAAAGAGTAATCTTTTGCCAAAGCAAAATCGAAAAATGAAATCTATTACCAAAAGAAAACAGAAAGGGAAAATATATTGCCAAAACAAAATATACAAAAGTAAAAATCTACTAACTAGGTAAAAATTATTACATCAGTTTAACCTTTTAAAAAAGTAAAGTAAAAAAAAGAAAGCTATTAACAAAGTAAAATAGATAATCTACGTACAATTAACTTTCTTGAAATATATGTTTTCGTTTTTTTTTATTTTTAATTATCGCGACACACATTTCGACAGGTATTTAATATTTTATGAGAAAAATGCTAAAAACCAACGGGAGTTGATTATTATTGTGAATGGAAAATTAATATATAATTTCGAAACATAAACTCTTGGATCTAGACCTACATAAAAATCTCCCTTCTATTAGAAGGAAGCGATATATTACTTAATTGTTTGAGCTAAGATTTCCACGTTACAACTAAAAGCATTCGATTAAGGAGAATGGCTGTAGAATTTGATACTTAAAAAAGCTCGTAATGGAAACAAATTTGAGATATTTTTTATTGTAACTGTTAGTTTTACGATAAAGAATGTTTTGTTTCTTCTTTTCTTAAAGCTTGGATGTTAAGATTTATACACAGTAATTAACACATTTTTTTAAAACAATATAAAAAGAAACAATAAAAGCGGATATCAGAACGAACAATTTAAAAAAATCTTTTCTCAAGGTTCTAAACATTGAAAAAAAAAGGAACGGGAATTTACCATCCTTTACCAAAAGTTGTGAAACTTTATTGAAAGACATAACACCTCCTTTAGGCTTTAGTTAGCTCATCAATAGCGCATTTTACTACAGGGTGCAAATCAGAAAGAGTACGATTGCCGAAAAAGTTTACTTTACAATAATTATGACACTAGGCTGGTTCTACTCATGTCTTCTAACAACAAGGTATAACTCTGTGTTAAATCATTAATTTATGTCCTTTTGCAAATATTTTGGTTGTTGTTATTATTTTGTGTTTAAAGTAGTAGTAGTAGTAGTAGTAGTAGTAGTAGTAGTAGTAGTAGTAGTAGTAGTAGTAGTAGTAGTAGTAGTAGTAGTAGTAGTAGTTGAGTGGCAGCAGTAGTAGCAGTAGTAGTAGTAGTAATGGTAGCAGCAGCAGCATTTTTATTAGAAGAAGTTTAATGTGTTGTTGTTGTTGTTTTTAATGTTTCTGCTAGTGTCCATGTTTCTGCTGTTGACTATGTTGTTTAACATAGTTTCGCTTTGTATATCCCATTCCAGGATAATATTTCATATTCAGTCTTTTAACATGGAGATGCTACAGTGTGTTATTTTTGTTTGTCATAAACTCAAGAAAAAACTCTTATCACAATAAAGTAAAAATATCCTTTTTTCAATAGTAAAATGCTGTACATGACAATTCAATACATTTATTAGACCCAGCGTTAAAACAATACTTATATAATGCACCTTTGATTTTGCTAACCTCTAGGTATTAAATTTAAGACCGGAGGATGTACGTTGGCAGATTCAAAGCAAAATGTTGGGTTATACAGATTTATAATTTACTTGCTGCAGTTCACTATTAGAAGACGACGGCCTATAACAATCACCGTACTAAGTTTAATCAGAAGATCATGTGGACAAAAGAAAGCACCTAATACATGGTATGGTGGCTTATTATCCTCCGCCCCGTTCTGAATAAAACTTTAATTACTTTGTTCAAGTCTTTGTTTTCTTTTTGGAAACGATCTACATTTAGTCTATCAGTCTATCGTGATACTCGATTGCCTCTCTTAGTCGCACTGCCACTCTGTCTTTATCACTCTTTTCATCTATCTTTCTTTCTCCCCACCTCTTTCTCTGTCTGTCTCTGTCTGTCTGTCTCTCTGTCTGTCTGTCTGTCTGTCTGTCTGTCTGTCTGTCTGTCTGTCTCTCTCTCTCTCTCTCTCTCTCTCTCTCTCTCCCTCTCTCTCTGTCACTATGTATCTCTTTTCTTCCATCTTTCTCTCCCCCATCTCTGTCCATCTCTGTCTGTTTGTCTGCCTCTCTCTCTCTCTGTCTCTCTCTGTCTCTCTCTCTCTCTCTCTCTCTCTCTTTCTCTTAACCTTTCTCTCTCACACACACACTCTCTCTTTATATCCCTCTTTCTCCCCGTTATTTCATGTTACTGGATCATTATTTACGAGATGTATGTAATCAACTCGCTAAAAGGGCAGTTTAGGATAAAACCAGTATTTCCCCCATCTGTGTGTGTGTGTGTTTGTATATGTGTGTGTTGTGTGTGTGTTTTTGTTTGTGTGTCTGACAAAAAGCCATAATTATTTTCTCACAATGTACACCTAAAGATCTCTAGAAACAGGGCACTCTAACTAGGGCACTGAGTATGGTAAATACAACAATCCTTAGACTCCAGACCAAGAATCGAATTAATAGAGAAAAACAGCCCCTAGTTGATGGTCTAAGCTTATAGCCCCGTTGTACATACCGCCCTAAAACTGACTCCCAGACAGTCAGACATGTCGTAAGTTGACGGAAGACAAACTCAATAGATTGCTACAGCGCGTCCTAGGGAGCAAATTATAAAAGGGAATTTTGTGATGCATTACCCTAGAATACTTGTTACTTGTTATTGGCTAGCAGACTAGACTCTCTCTCTCTCCCCCCCC
>RQTK01001265.1:95787-107776 GCA_003991915.1 Elysia chlorotica
AAAAAAAAAGATCAACAACAACAACAACAACAACAACAACAACAACAACAACAACAACAACAACAACAACAACAACAACAACAACGAACAAACTAAAAACAAAAAGCAACAAAATACAAAAAACAAGAAAACAAAAAAAAAACAGACAGGAAAACATTGCGATCTATACATCGATATCCTGGAACAACCATGTTGCAGTTGTTGATCTCTTAGCCATCTTGTCTGTCTCGTGCACATTGTATTTCCTTTGATAAAAGCACGTTTCTCAAGCTATTCATTTCATCTCAACAGTATTACCAGTTCACTACTATACACAAGATTATAAAACAATAATAATAATAATTGGATCTTTAAGTCGTTAACATGGACTACCCATGTTGCACTTGTTCATGCTACAGCCAACTAGGTTCTCTCTGTGTACATTGAAAAAGCACGTTTCTCAAAATATTTTTTTCATCTTAAAGGTGTTACCAGGTCACTATTATAGAAAATATACAACAGCAATAATAATTGGATCTATAAGTCTTTAGCTTGGAATACCCATGTTGCACTTGTTCATGCTACAGCCAACTAGGTTCTCTCTATGTGTGCCATCTATTTCCTTCGATAAAAGCACGATTCTCAAACTATTGCTTTCATTTTTACGGTGTTACCAGTTCACCATTATACAGATATAACAATAAAAATAAGTGGGTCTATAAGTCGTTAACATGGACTACCCATGTTCCACTTGTTCATGCTACAACAAACTGCGCTCTCTCTGAGGACATTGAAAAAGCACGTTTCTCAAAATATTGTTTTTATCTTAACGGTGTTACCAGTTCACTACTATACAAAAGATAATATAACAATAACAATAAGTGGGTCTATAAGTCGTCAACATAGTCTAACTGTCTTATTGCACTTGTTCATGCTACAGCCAACTAGTTTCTCTCCGTGTACATCGTATTTCCTTCTATAATAGCACGTTTCTCAAACTATCGCTTTCATATTTATTATAAACATAGACGGTGCTAATCAGTTTTATCAATAAACAACAGATGCAGTTCGATCTATCTAGTCCCACGTCACAGTATTGTCAGAATGAGTCATATTACTGAACTAGAGGAGGCACGTGTGGTATTAGGTTTATTTATATATCATTAACTATTGTTTGTCATTCCCCAAATAATTTCTGTGGTTCTAGACACAAGCAAAAATGAAACGATTTATCTATAAAACTAGTTCTTACATTTTGGAGAATAAAGGGTGGGAAAAGGGTGTAGTGTCGTATGAAGTAACATCGAATTCAGGGGTGACTCAATTTGCAGAGCGTTGGTAACCCCATCGGGAGGTCCCTGGATCGAGACACACGATCGGTCAGAATTTTAATTGTCCGCTTTCGTCCCCTACTGGTTGAGTCGGTGCCAAGTGACCGCCTAGGACATGAGTTTGGGGATACCCGAACTGTCTGTGTATGAAAGTCAGTGTTCTACCACCTCAGCCAGTGAATACCACCAAGAGGAAGCGGGTTCAATCTCTGACCAAGTCATCGATGTTCATCTTTTTCTTCTTTTTTCGACTTTACTTCTGGGTCAATCACAACATTGATTTAAGGTTTTGATTGTTTCTTTGTGTCAAATCAGACACGTCGATGCATAGAAGTTTCTGCATTTTTTGTGTTGTTGTATTGATAATCCAGACATGCCATGCATAATGGAGGATATTTGTTGTCTGATTTTATGTAAAAGGTTCTAAAAAGTAGAAGATTTTTTTTTTCAAAAGCTTAAAATGCACGATGGAAAAAAAAAATACTTGCGCGTTTTTAAATTGCATTAGAAATAATTAATATGATTCATGTGCCAAATATTACGGAGATCGTAGATTGTTGTCTGATTTTATTTAAATGGTTGTAACAAGTAGAAGGTTTTTTAAAGCTTGAAATGCATGATGCAAACAAAAGATTATTGCGCGTTTAAAAATTGCATTAGAAATGTGATTCATGGGTCCAAATAATTATTACGGAGGTCGTAAAGTTTACAGATAATATTTAGTCTTTAGAAATAATTATTCATAATCGAATCTAAAGCAAGAATAAATAAGTAGACCTAAAGATGAATACATGTTTAAAATTAAAATGAAATGCATCTTGTTTTTTTGTTTGTGGTGTATGGTGGAGAGATAGGGAGGAGGAGACAGGAGAGAGAATAAGTCTAGACATTGACATGGCCTTATCCAGTTTAGAGAAACATAGGAGAAAGAGAGAGAGAGAGAGAGAGAGAGAGAGAGAGAGAGAGAGACAGACAGAGACAGAGACAGAGACAGACAACCAGATAGACAGACAGACAGGCAGACAAACAGACAGACAGACAGAGACAGAGAACGGTGGACAAGATGAGAGAAAACATATAAAGATAGAGAGAGAAGCAGAGACCGGCAGCCTAGCCAGATAGACAGACAACTAGAGCGTGTTTATCCCGCGTGCCAACTTAACGCTCTGCTTAAGATCTTTACCACTGATCTTTACCTGATCGTTTATTATTGAATCTGCCGTACCACAGTACTAGCATTTAGATGAAAACAATTATGGGAGTTAAAGAAAGACTAAAAAAAAATCCTCACAAAAAAGCGAAATTGGTCACGTGACTTTGTAAGCGCGCGGTAGACGTAGGCACAGCTTCAGATTTTACAGAAATGTTCCACGGAGGGAAAAAGTTTTTTGACCGCCACGATGAAAGAGTGTTTGTTCAAGTCTACACCCCAGAAACATTAACCCCCCCCAACAAGGACAACAAACCAACAACAACAACAACATCAACAAAACAACAACCGGGTTTTAGATCTAGAGGAGAGAAGAAACAAACAACAAGTAGATCTATGAAAGAGGTGGCGGCTCTATAACATTATACTAGCCTTTCCTTTGTCATAATTATCGAACTGCAAGGCTGACAGAGGATCAGATTCGGGATCACAAAGTTGGCGTCTGTATTGGCCTTCCTTCATCATGATACGGGATGTCACTCTCTCTCTCTCTCTCTCTCTCTCTCTCTTTCTCTATCTCTCTCTCCCTCTCTCTCTCCCTCTCTCTCTCTCTTTCTCTCTCTCTCTCTCTCTCTCTCTCTCTTTCTCTCCCTCTCTCACTCTCTTTCTCTCTCTATCTTTCTCTCTCTCTCTCTCTTTCTCTCTCTCTCTTTCTCTCTCTCTCTCTCTCTCTCTCTCTCTCTCCATCTCCCTCACACACACACACACACGCACACATATCATGTTTTCGAGTGCTGTTGTTTTCATATTGGTTTTGTGTTTGCTTGTTTTCTTGGGCAGACTTGTATAATTGTGCAAGTTGATAAAAAAGATGTTGCTATTAAAATCATTAGGATGTCGAGTGGCTTTACCTTGCTCGTTTATGGTGGAAGTCTATGGTATAGAACCATGCCCGTTTTATAGAGGGAGTTTCTGGTATAAATGAGGATAGAACCCTTGTTTTAGAAATTCAAAAAAATACTGACTGCGTACTTGTTAAGTAAATCACCGGTGCAGATTCCCGATATAAATATAAAAAGGTAACAACTTATAATATAATCAATTTTCCTTGTAATAATTATAGGATTTACCTCAGAAAAAAGCAGTCTAAACCAAAATAGTTCTATCTTTAAAACTTTTAGCAATTTAGGAAACGCATAAGTTCACTGACTCCGTATATCTAAACAAATCCCCTTTTCATATTCTAACATCGTTTAAAAAAAAAAAGAAAACTTATAAGATCACAAATCTTTCTCGCAATAACTACATAATTCATCTCATCAAAAAAAAAAGGAAGATAAAACACATACAGTAATTTATTATATATTTTTAAATTGTATATGTCTTATGATTAAGTGTATACCAAATCGATACCTAAGAAAACTTTTTTTACCGCGAGTATATAAATTTTGGAGTCTAATTTCCAATTTTTATTGACTTTGTAATCGGTTTTTCTCCTTGAACTGTTCCAATTACTGTGGATTTTATATAAATATTAGTATATATATTTCTCACACTAGAACTTTTAGCGAAGAACTGTAGTCAGGCAGCTTAGGCAGTAGATTCTTCCCCTGTGATCTTACAACCATCTTACATAGTGTTTACTTTGAGCTTCGATTTACAGGCAAGAATCTTGGACGTTTTTAAATATACATTCAACCTTTTCTCTATGTCTCTGTCGGTTTGTATATCTCCTTTTCTCTGTCTCTGTCTGTTTGTATATCTCTTTTAATCTCTGTCTTTGTCTGTTTGTACATCTCCTTTTCTCGGTCTCTGTCGGTTTATCTTGTTCTACCTTTGTCTCTGCCTGTTAGTATCTCTCTCTCTCTCTCTCTCTCTCTCTCTCTCTCTCTATCTCTCTTTGTTTCTATCTTTTTGTATATCTCTTTCAATCTCTGTTTCTGTCGGTTTGTATATCTCTTTTTCTCTCTGCCTCTCGCTCTATCTATCCAACGGCATTCCACCCCCCCCCCCCTTCCCCCTCTCTCCTTTTCTCCCCTTTCAATCTGTCATCTACACCCAACAAGAAAGAACTTATTATTACGCGTTTCAATGTATTCAAAACAGGCTAATAATAATAATAATAATAATAATAATAATAATAATAATAATAATAATAATAATAATAATGATAATAATAATAACAATAGATTTTTATAGCGCTTTATGTCGATGCTTTCCGCCATTCCATAATTTCCCTTTTCGCTATTTTTTCCATAACCGTTTTTGACCCTCACGCTTTCACATAGCGCGACCTTGGGTAAGAATATTATAATTATTGTGCCTTCCGATAGGTCTAAAATTATATATCATGGTAAGCGGAAATTAGAGACCAATATAATCATGGTGCTCAGACGTCCTTGAACCAAAATACTGACGTCTGAGTCAAGTAACAACCGTTCTTCTAGAACTACGGAAATGTTGAAACAATATTCATGTGGAAAAATATTCAATTTGAAAAAAAAACCAACAACACGATAAAGCATTTAGCAGTTTTTCTATGAGCACAGGTCGTGGTTTGATTCCTGGCGATTGCGCTTCCTACAGGTTGGGTCGGTGTCAGTTTAATGTGACCGGCTGAGACAGGACTCATGGTATCGTCGCCCTGTCTCGTATGTGGCAGCACATAAATTTGTCAGACGTCAGTCTTGGGGTCCGTCCACGATATAGTCTATATAGTGCTGCTGTTGGACGTTAAACCAACCCAACTTACTAACACGACCCTAAGGTTTGGCTTTTTTCTGTTTGCTCATTGGTTCCTTAGGTCTAATATAGAATTATGATTTGACTCATTACACCGGCTTCGATTTCGTTCTGTTGAGTTGTTGAGTTGATTTAACGTCCAACATCAGCACTATATAGGCTATATTGTGGACGGACCCCAAGACTGACGTCTGACAATTTTATATGCTGCCAAACACGAGACAGGGCGGGGATAACATGACTCCTGTCTCAGTCGGTGACATTAAACTGACACCGACCAACCAGTAGGGAGCGATATCGCTAGGGCTCGAACCACGGACCTTTTGCGTCGGAAGCCGATGTTCTACCCCAGGGTCACCGCTCCCCCCTTCGTTTTCGTTCGCTCTTGGGTCCCTTATAGAGAAGCCTCTAGAGTGTTCATTGTTTGTAGTCGCTAAAGAACTACGTTAAGAAACTGAGAAACCAACTAACGCACTCTTGACCGCAGTGGGATATGGGTTTTTTTACAGGTGGAAAATTAAAGTAAACTCCTGAAAATCACCGATGTTCTATTGTCTCCGGCCATCTCAGGAACTGTAAGTAGGAACTCTAGAGCCAGATTGTGGTCATCCTGACGTTGGGGGTCTTCTCTATGGAGACAGTTTTGGATCTTCACATTCAGAAACAAAATGTGAGTGTGAGTCTAAAGTGGAGTGATTGGATATGTAGGAAGCATCTTTACCAACAAAGAATTTCTATGGCGAGAATTTAAAATAGAAAGACAGCTTCCATAGAGAAAAAGGTAGATGATTAAGGTCCAGATTCGAGCCCTGGTGATTGCGCTCCCTACTTGTTGGGTCGGTGTCAGTTTAATGTGACCGGCTGAGACAGGAGTCATTGTATTCCCGCCCTGACTCGTGTGTGGTAGCACATAAAATTGTCAAACGTCCGTCTTAGGGATCCGTCCACAATATAGCCTATATAGTGCTGATGTTGGACTTTAAACCAACTCAAAAGCAACTCAATTCCATCCACTGAAAGCTGAATTCCTTGGGCTAGTTGATGATAATGCAGATACAAAACCAGCAGGTTTGATACTGGAAAATTCAGGTCAGTTCCCTATTTACACTATGTTGGGAAAATGTCCCCACACAATATTATCACCTGCCTGTTGTTTAATCTGGTACATGTATCATCGCCTTCATCTCCAGCATGACTATAAACTAAGCATTACTTTTTCTGAAAGAGACTCTATATACCTCCATTTTCTCTTCTATAACTTGTCATCCAATTTCTAAGGCGAGAATTTAAAATAGAAAGATAGTCTCCATAGAGAAAATGTAGATTATAAAAACATAAAACCTTCTATATTTTAGCTCTACATATTTTTATAACCAAGGAATTATTTTTAATAACGGTTCATACATTTTTCGTCTTTATCATAGCTTTTGGGATTCTTACGACGGAATGTTATCAACAGAGTTGGAAAAACTGGATTAATATGGTGATGCGCAGTTAATTTGCGCACTATTCTTTTCTGTAAATAATTTTCAAGATTTATTTTGATTTTAAAAGTCTCAGTTTTTGGGCAATGTTTTCACCTAAAACAGTATGAATGAAAAAAGCCCCTAGCTAGATACTATAATTCTGTTCTAGTCGTTTATATATAAATTTCAGTCAGTTCTCTGTTCACACTATGTTTGGACAATGTCGTCACACAATATTATCACCTGACTGTTGTTTAATCTGGTACTATCGCCTTCCTTGCCAGCATGACTATCAACTGTGCATTACTTTTTTCTGAAAGAGACTCTAT
The DNA here is from genome assembly GCA_003991915.1 of Elysia chlorotica. Lineage (NCBI taxonomy): Eukaryota > Metazoa > Mollusca > Gastropoda > Plakobranchidae > Elysia > Elysia chlorotica. The sequence goes on from RQTK01001265.1 coordinate 102,785, forward strand.
ATACATCCACTTTCTCTTCTATAACTAGTCATCTAGAGACTCTATATACCCCCATTTTCTCTTCTAAAACTAGTCATCCAATCCTTGTAGTTACAGCATTATGTCATCATTCAAAAGTACACATTGTCGTGACGGATTTCAAAACGTTTATTTTGCAATGAGTGTCTTCTAAAAACCCTTCTTTACGACCGAAGGCTAAGGGAAGGATAGTGTAGCTATAAAAGACAGAGAAAAGATTCGGGGAGATTGCACGGCCCTGTCTGATGTAGTTAAGTTGGTTTAACGTCCAACATCAGCACTATATAGTCTATATTGTCGACGGGCCCCAAGACTGACGTCAGACAATTTTATGTGCTGCCACATACGAGACATGAAAGGGATACCATGACTCCTGTCCCAGCTGGTCACATTATACTGACACCGACCTAACCAGTAGGGAGCGAAATTGCGAGGGCTCCTACCACGGACCTTGTACGTCGAGAGCCGATGTTCTACCCCAAGGACACCGCCCCCCGTCTGATACCATTACCTATGTGTTCTAAGAGTAGAGGCCCCAACAACTTGGTGGCTAACACTCCTGCGTGCATAGAAGTCAATACTATACTTACTTATCTACCTATATTGAGTATATTCTGAAAGTAGATGCCCAAGACGGCCAGAAGATTGTGGGATAACAAAGTCTTTATCTACCAAGGAAAGATGCCCGATCAACGACATAGACTTTTATACCGTTAGGGCTCACAGCCAAAATCAATCACGTTCCATTTGAGACCTTTTTGTGGTGGCCAAACGCTCGGAGAAAAAAAAGGTGGATCTGTAAAGGCTCCAACAAATTTGACTAACAGTTTCACCAGTTTAGAAGTCAAGTTGAGTTGTTTTGAGTTCGCTGCTAAACGTTCAACGTCTCACTCGTACTATGTAGGCTATTAATATTGTACACGGGTCCCTAAACTAACGTCTGGTAATTTTACGTGCTGACACACAGAGACATTGTGGGGATACTAGGTATCCCGTTGCAGCATGTCACCTGGTGTAACTAAGAGTCGATGTATATACATAATTATCTACCAAGTCTTTCTAAGAGTACGGGCCCTAAACACTTAATGCACATCAATTCTTGTGCTATATAGTCGATGGTATACATAGTTATCTACCAATCCGTTCTAAGTGTACAGGCCCAAAACAACTGATGGCCATTCGTTCTTGTGTTACAAAATAGTCGATGGTATACTTAGTTATCTACGTAGTCGTTCTAAGAGTAAGGGCCCTAAATACTTAATGACTAGAAGTTCTTGTGTTACAAAAAAGTCGATGTTATATTTAATTATCTACCAAGCCGTTCTAACAGTACAGGCGCTAAAAACTAAATGTACATCAGTTCTTGTGTTATTATAGTCGATGTTATACATACATCGGTTCTTGTGTTATAAAAGTCTATGCTATACATAATTATCTACCAATCCGTTCTAAGGCCCTAAACACTTAATGGCCAGCAGTTCTTCTGCTATAAAACTCGATGTTAGACTTAATTATCTACCAAGTCGTTCTAATAGTACATGCGCTAAACACTTAATGCACATCAGTTTTTGTGTTACAATAGTCGATGGTATACATAATTATTTACCAATCTGTTCTAAAAGTACATGCCCTAAGCACTAGGTGGCTAACAGCTCTTCTGTTATAGAAGTCGATGATATACATAGTTATTCACCAAGTCGTTTTAATAGAGCATGCGCTCAACACCTAATGCACATCAGTTATTGTGTTATAAAACGACGGATGAGAATAATAATATTATCTACCAATCCGTTCTAAGGCCCTAAACACTTGATGGCCAGCAGTTCTTGTGTTATTATAGTCGATGTTACACTATATTATCTACCAAGCCGTTCAAAGAGTAAAGGCCCTAAACATTTAATGGCTTACAGCTCTTGTGTTATAAAAGTCGATATTATACATAATTATCCACCAAGCCGTTATAAGAGTAGGCTTACATGTCCTAAACACTTTATGCACATCAAATCTTCTGTTATAATAGTCGACGATATATTTATTTATCTACCAAGATTGTAAAAAAAAAAGACATGAGCCAAACTTGGCTAATAGTAACAGTTCTTTAGGTATAGAGGTCGACCGCCATCACGCTGTGGTAAAAAACAATCTCTATGTACCAAGGACAGCTGCTCGATAAATGAGTCCCTTTGGGTTTTTCTGTTTTTCTGTTACTGTCGCCAAGATTCTAACGAATCAACGTCGAGCCAAAAAGTAGAAAGTAGGAACGATTTGGTGGAAAGGGGGGGGGGGGGGGGGTCGCCACCTCATCGACTGTAACACCAGCAGTCACTGCCAGCTTAAATCGATCACCATTCTTTGAGTGTTTTTGTTTGTTTGTTTTTATTTTTCTTGATAGTTACGACTGGCGGGTAGGCGAAAAACAGTAGAGCAATTCAAGCCATTATAACTTGGTGGTGAATTGCCATGTTGCTGTAGAAGTTAATGGTGTTGTTAACCATTTACCTAGGTCTTATAAGTTATAGTCATTTTGCTGTAGAAGTCGAAGTATACTTAACCATTTACCTAGGTCTTATAAGTTATAGGCGCTGTCTGGTTGAATCCAAACATTCACCAAACCATCCTTCACCACAGTCATAGCAATTATGAGAATATTTATCTTATTTAAACAACTAAACAAAATAGCACTTTATTGCGTACAGTAAGTATATCGGCATCCTTCTAGTTCTTAGTGCTACTTCTCTTCCGTGTATCTAAAACACTATCAAACGTTTTACCAATCAAACTTGTTTTTGAGCCCCTCCTCTATGCACCTCTCAGAAAAGCCTAGATTTGCCCTTAAGGTCTGTACAGACACAGGATTTTTTCGATGTGTATGTCCTTGGAATTATTATCTGTTCAGACAACGTGTCCTTTCAGGAGATTCAAAAATTCCAACAAATGCACTCAAGATTTTATTCGGTTCATTCGCAAAAAGCTTCCGCCATTCTCGGGGAATTCTGGGAACTGCGCAAGCGCAAGTGAGCCGGATATGCGTGCTGTACTGCAATGCTCAGTTTGTATTTCTTTATTGGTTTTGCATAAAATTGATGACGTTATATTTTGTTTCTTCGTACTGTCTATATGTTTATATGTCTGTCTGCCTCTCTGTCTCTCTGTATGTCCATCTATCTATCTATCTATCTATCTATCTATCTATCTATCTATCTATCTATCTATCTATCTATCTATCTATCTATCTATCTATCTATCTATCTATCTATCTATCTATCTATCTATCTATCTATCTATCTGTCTATCTATCTATCTATCTATCTACTTTCTCTGTCTTTGTATCTGTCTCTCTAACTCTCCCTCTCCCTCACACCCTCTCTCTCGCTTTCTTTCTCTCTCTCTCTCTCTCTCTCTCTCTCTCTCTGTCTTGATCTTTCTTTCTCCAAGTATCTGCCATTGACTGTCAATCTCTCTGTCTCACTCTCTCCCTCTCTCTCTCCTTGTCTTTCTTTTTCCCTGTCCTTTGCCATTTCTTCCTCTCCCCCTTTCTCTCTCTCCCTCTCCCCCTCTCGCTCCCGCCCTCTCTCTCTCTGTCTGCCCCGTCTCCCCCCCCCCTCTCTCTCTCTCTCTCTCTCTCTCTCTCTCTCTCTTTCTGTTTCCTTTTCTCACTGTCCCTTGCCCTTTCTCTCTCTCGTGTCTTTCTAAAATGTGAAAATTGACCAAACGTCATCTTATTTAAAATAACAACAACGAAAACACCTACCGTAACAAACAAAAAACCAACAACATTTTTTTCAAAGTAGACATCATTAAAACACCTGATTCAAGCTATCAGTGAACATTTTTTTCCAGAACTATTTAGAAACACATGTATATCGAAATCAGCATTAATCTGATCTTGATCTAATTACTTTATTTCAACATTTTTTATTCGCCAACATTGAGCAACCCAGAATAATTTAGGAACACTTGTGTATCTAATTCAGCAGTAATCTAATCTAAGCCTAATTGCTTTGTTTTAAGATTTTTTAATCGTTAACTTTCAGCAACACTTTAATGTGGCACTGAATAATATTCACCTTCTAAGTAAAAGTAAACACGAGAAATTCAATTACTCTATTATTTGATATCAATATCATGATAATTACCTCATCATCATCATCATCATCATCATCATCATCATCATCATCATCATCATCATCATCATCATCATCATCATCATCATCATCATCATCATCATCATCATCATCATCATCATCATCATCATCATCATCATCATCATCATCATCATCATCATCATCATCATCATCATCGATATCATTATCATCATCTTCATTTTTATCATCATTACGCGTCTGGTTGAAGTACCCGTCATCACGTAGCACATGAATTAAAACTGCCGCCCTTGCATGTATGACACACACAGTGAGTAGCTGTGGTAAGGTATTAAATCCACTTAAGCCTGTTTACCTGACGTTTAAATTAATGTTATCAGCATGGTATCTTGTCATTTTCAGTTCAAGTTTAGTTTGATTTTTTTTGGTCGTCATATAATGTGATTGTTTTGTATTTTGGGACATAGACTTTCAGAATGTTTGCTGTGTATTGTCTTTTAAAAGGTCTCTTTCACTTTCTTGTCTCTCTCTCATACTTTCACTTTTCTCTCTTTCTTTCTCTCCCTCCCTTTCTCTCCATCTCTCTCTCTCTCTCTCTCTCTCTTTCTCTCTCCTCTTTTTTCTGTCATGTCCTTGCTTAATGCCTCTCTCTCTCTCTCTCTCTCTGTGTCTCTCTCTCTATCTTTCCCCCATTCTGTCATGTCCTTGCTTAATGACCCCCCCTCTCTCTCTCTCTATCTCTCTCTCTTTTTGCCCCCCCCCTCTCTCTCTCTCTCTCTCTCTCTCTATCTCCTTCTCTCTCTCTCTCGATCTCCTCTCTTTCTCTCTCTCTTTCTCTCTCTCTCTCTCTCTCTCCCGATCCCCTCTCTTT
>RQTK01001266.1:596-29003 GCA_003991915.1 Elysia chlorotica
TTATTATTATTATTATTATTATTATTATTATTATTATTATTATTATTATTATTATTATTATTATTATTATTATTATCAAAACACTCAACACCACCATAACATCCTCATCATCATCATCATCATCATCATCATCATCATCATCATCATTATTATTATCCTTATTGGTCTTTCGTTCCTCTCCTATCCCCCCAAGTCTTCTCTTTCACATTTATGACAACAAAAGGATTAAACAGACAACTCATATTATAACAATTCCATGATTTTAATCTGATTAAAAAGTATATCAGATAAAATCTGATCAGATACAGCAAACAATGCATTCTAACTCTAGGAAAGCGAAAAAAAATATCTATTCTGGTCAAGGTCATTGGAATCTGCTTAGGTTAATAAACCTCGTTGAGAAATTCTAAAAGTTTACTCCACCCTTAAAACAGTGGTGACATGAAAAATAAAAAATTTAGTGAATGCATGGCTTAGAATTAGCTCAAAGCAAGCAATATATTTTTCACAAATTCCACCATAAGGTCAATAGATCATACGAAATCAGATTAATACATGTAGTAACTGTTAGATTCTAATATCACTGATTAACTGGCAATAGAAAATAAGTACATTTGTTGTATAAAAGTACAAATTTGTAAAAGAAATATAGAGTAAAATTTATGAATTGAGGTATCAATAAACTGAGTTTGGTGTAAATGACAGGTATCTTTTTGTAACACAGAATAAGGTACTTAAACTGAATAATTTATAAATAAGGACAGGAATTGAACTCGCCACCGCAATTAAATTTAAAAACGTTTATCAAAACCGTGGATAAATAACATATAAATGCTATTTTTTTTTTATTAATCATAAGAAAGAAAACATATCAAAATACAATTTATATATGGAAAGTCCTATTAATTACCATAAATAAAAAAAAATACAATACTCTCAAAACTTTTTCTTTTTCTTTGGCCACAATTCGAGATCCCTTATGACCCTCACTAAGTAAAAAATAAAGTGATATACGTTAATATGATCTCATGATATATAATATGATTCCGGTTGTTGTAGGCCTTTGTCCTGTCGCAAAAAACTTGTATTGTCAATGATTTAATAAAGTCCTTAATGGCACTAAATCAAAGCAGTTTTGCAAAAAAAAATGGATCAACGTTGGTGGTTTGATTTAATATAATCCTAAAACTAGAACAAATTTGTTAAATAATTAAACATACTAATCCATAATTCACATAAATTACCAATTCCCATATCACATTTTATTTTGGTGTTTAGATTAATCAAGTCAAAATGAAATGTACATCTCATTCAGTAAACATTATGACAGACTTTGTCTGCAAAATGTTCTTGCGAAGCGAGCAAGAGATTCATCAACATTTAAACTTACAAACCATTGTTTAGAAAAACGATTGAGTGATTTTTACTTACACAGTGTTTGAAATGCGGCTAAAAATAAAATGGACGATAATTGATAGAAAAACCTTTGTAAATAAAGCATTTTCACCACTATCGAATACACATTATGAGAAATATAGTTGATCTAGTTAGCAACAAGTAACAAAGCTCAATATAAAACTTAAAGAACAATAAAAAATTACACATATAAAAATGTAAATGATTTAATTAAATAAAATGGTCAACTTCGCCAAAAATGTTTTCTTGAATACAACGCCTACAATTTAATAAATGGAAAATTATTCATTTAGCATGATTGCTTTGATTAATTTGCAGAGGGCTATTAATAATTTAATATTAAATGAAGGATTACACAGCAATGTTTTGAAAGTCTTAATTTGCTTTTAACAAAGTTTAACTTCATAATTACGATACCCTTCATGTTCAGGATAACTGTAATTTAGCATTTCTTTTTATTTAGAGGTAACATTTTTAGCACGATAAATTTATATCTTAATTTGAACCACAATACAATGTCATACTCATAAAAATATTACATTAACAAAATGAAGCGATCGCAGGTAGACAAACAGCTGCCGTTCACTTTCATTAAAAATTATGGTAATTTTACTTTTTTTATACGCCATTTCAAGATCAAAGGATAAAAACATACGGAACTCAATTGAAAAAGAGGTCCTCTCATACAAAAAATCACCCTTCTTTGACCCCTTTTTGTTCGGCCCCTCGCTTGGTGAAAAATAGTTCTGTAGATCTATAAAGGCCTTGACAAAGTTCGATTGACAGTTCTGCTGCTTCAGAAGATGGGCAAGCCCAATTGATCTGGGAAGTAGGCTATCTGTGAGTTATCCCCCTTTCCATAGGATTGGTTGCTCCACTGCCCCGAAGGAGCGAGGGTTATGTGGATGTAGTAGACCTAGTGCTCTGCAGTGAATGCCAAAATGCCTGCCTCTATGCTTAAGTTTAATAAATTTAGCCTTCCATTCAATGTAGTAAGAAACACAGAGTCTCTGGTCTTGCAGTGGATCCCAGCCCACTGCAGGATAGAGGGAAATGAACGGGCTGACAGATTGGCAAAGGAAGGATCAGTACTGGAACAGATTGAAAGTGACCTCACATACAGAGAAGTAAAGTCCATAATCAAAACCAGCCTAAACAAAAAGTGGAAAAAGAGTCACCCTGAATACAACAAGCAAGATGGGGTGTACTGCCTAAGCAGACGAGGCCAAACCACTATTTTTAGGCTCAGGACTGGACATAACCGACTAAAACACCACATCCACAAGATATTTAAAGTCGGCGAAACAGATCTCTGCTTGTGTGGACAGGCAGCAGAAACAGCCCAACATGTGCTTCAGGATTGCAGCTTATACAACAATGTTAGACAGTCCATCTGGAGGGAGAGAATAGATATGCACACGAAGCTATACGGGCCCCTTCCTGAGCTAGAGAAAACGGTAGCCTTCATTGCGCAGGCTGGGATCAGAATTTGAAGAGAGTGTTGGAGAACGAGAAGAAGAAGAAGCCTTCCATTCTCAAAAGTCTACTTAAATTTGTTTTACTCTATTGAATTTTAGATCAGTATCCACAGATAGTTTATTACAGTAAAAAACCTAGATTCAATCTAATTTACTATAATTTTATGATTTCGAATTAGAATTCTTGTCTTTTCTAAACCCTTGCGGCAGCAAAACTTTACAACCGTTCGTCTTTTAGGTAACTACACAGTGGTTTTCTATAAACAACGCAGAACTGAGAAAGGAACACATGCGAAGGGCCACAACATCTGTCATCATGGCGGAAAAAACAAGCTCTGCTGCCAATGTTTTTTTTTTCATGTTTCATCACGAGCTGTGGCTTATTATAGTGACAGGATCCCCAACTCGCAGAATCTGGCGACTACCATCACTGGCGGGGAGCATCCGTGAATGTATACCAAATGGAACCTGGGAAAATAAAATAAAGAAAAAAAAGCAACGTGAATGTGATTATTCGCTTAAGTCCAGACAAGTTGAAGATTAGAGGATGGAAAGGTTAAAGCTACATCATTACATGTATGTTACTTCAGACACTGCAAGCTAAAAATATGAAATGCATAGTTTTATCTCAAAGTCTAAGTTGTTTGATCTTAAATGCAAGTTGCTTGAATTAAGTTGAGTTGGCTTTAACGTCTGACATCAGCACTATATAGGCTGTGATGTGGGCGGGCCCCAAAACGGACGTGTGACAGTTTTATGTGCTGCCACAAACGAGACAGGGCGGGGATAAAAGCAAGTTGGTAAATGTTTTATCATATGTGAAGCAACCAGGGTGAATCAGGCACAAGTCAGCATTTGGACTTTTGAAGTTGTTCAAAATGTTTAGAGCAGATCTGTAGATCAAATGCATTGTCAGAAGTTGGAAAGAAAAATCACAATTCTATTATATCTAGAACCAGAGATTACCTTTTAAATTTGAAAATTAATTTTAAAAAAAGATCAATAAAAAATTTTGTGTGTGCTAAAGTTAAGAAGCCTCTAGCTCGAAACTTATGTCCGCAACTTGTGCCTGATTCATGTTTGCCTCACCTATATTATTTCTACACATCTCCAGTTACCCGTGCATCTGTTAGTTTTATTTGCACCCACCTTCTTCCCCCGCCAGACGGACAAAGTTTTCAGCGGTTCTCTGCTCTTCCTGGCCGTCTCCTGGTCCATGCAGATCATGGAGCACCGCGTACACAGGCCCTGGCACTGGACAAAAACACACAGAATAGACATGAGGATTACGTAGGAACAACAGCCAAGAAAATTGAACCCCCCCCCCAAAAAAAAACACAACAAAAACAAAACAACTATTGACGCAAGTATAACACAGCTCTGAGAGTTACAAGACAATTCTAAAAACGAGCCAGAAAATGAAAGATATATATATATATACATATATATAGATTTCAGTGTTATTCCTTCTATTGCTTGAAATTAGAAGTTTCCAAGTATTTGAATTGGTCACACTGATTGAGTTAAGCTCCTTTGATAGAGATGTTTATCTGCGCAGGTTCCTTTTTCCAACAGATGGCCATTTCTTCTGTCTTCTTTATATGCACATAGCTGCCAACTTTTGAGAAAGCAAATACAGATTTTTAGCAAGATTAGCCACCTCTCTTCTTCAACAATGTCAGTCAGTTTGACAAGCTGTAATTGAAGTGGGACAAACAGATTATGGCAATGAGATCTGATGAGTATCTGGTAACTTTATTTTTTTGATAATTTTACAAGCCTACCTTTTTTATGATCTCCCATTTGAAGCACTGCAATCTGATGAGTATCTGGTAACTTTATTTTTTAAATAATTTTACAAGCCTACCTTTATGATATGATCTCCCAATTGAATGGAGTCCCAAGATTCCTCCTCAAAAGCTTCTCCGCCATCAACCACCAGGTTGCCTCGGAAACGGAGCAGCAAGTTGTCTTCAGCTGATTGTGATGAAAAAAAAATATGAAGGTAAGACCATGAGGAAACAACCTCAGTTAGACAACAAAGGTGAATCAGGCACATGTCGCTGATTTAAGTTTTGAGCTAGAGCCCTTTAAACATTACTCTATTTTGATCTTTTTATAAATTAAAATTTAAAAAAATGATCTCTGATTGTAACAATGATAAGTTGCAATATGTTCAACCTCCTTTAGTACATTTCATGCTTCCAAACACACAATAAATAAATTAATGTTCAAAAGGGATATACTTGAATCACAAGAGTAAAATGAATAAAGCTTTTTCAGGAAATGGTATTTCTTTATTGTTTTCTTCATGATAGACCCTTCTCTTGAAACGTACAGTATTTGTAAGTATATTGCGTTTTCTCCTTAAAAGAGATGATGTCTGAAAGGTTATGCTTTATGAGTCTGGTTCTAACAAAGACGACGAGTGAAAACAAGGCCCAAATGTCAAATTATGTTTATGAAAAATTTAAATTACTACAATTATTTGTTTTGTGCTGCCACACATGAGGCAGAGTAAGGAAATCTAGACTCCTGTCTCACCCAGTCACAGTATACTGAGACCAACATAACCAATTGGGGTAAAAATCAAACCAACTACTTTTAGACCAATCATGGGGATTGAACAGAGAACCTCCTGATTGACACATCAATGCTCTACCACTAGCACCAGTTCACTCCTTCCATCCACAACCCCTCCTCTATGAAGAACAACTCACATGTTGGGTTGGGTTGGTTTAACGTCCAACAGCAGAACTATATAGGCTATATTGTGGACGGTCCCCAAGACCGACGTCTGACAATTTTATGCGCTGCCACACACGAGACAGGGTGGGGATACCATGACTCCTGTCTCAGTCGGTCACATTATACTGACTTACAAATATCCTCGGGTACTGTCGGCACTCTGGTATCATCAGCCTCCTCCAGAGTTCCCAGCTCGCTGATTTTGTGCCCCAGGCTCCTCACGCTGGCTCGGTTCAGCAGGAGAATTTGAGACTCATTCGCCATAGACAGTTTTTGGGGAGATGGTGCTGCGGGTGGGGTGATAGACATCAGACATAAATCATCCTCTTTATAGTGAATATGAAACATCACAAAGAAGTAACAGGCTTATATCAAAAAGGGCAAGAACAGATAGATATATAAAAACTCATTTGTACGAGCATCCATTAGATTGCTGCAAAATAGCTTTATCTAGAGCGGGGCGAACGTTGGTCTCCGGGTCGGGACAATCGCGATCGGGAACTTAGTGTTTGTATGCAGTGTTATGTGTATTCTTGTATACGCGTGAGGAGGTGTGTGTCTTTAAATAAGAATTATGTATGTTAGCAGTGTACAGTTTCAATAATTTTACACGCGAATGCTGATGTAAACCACACAAGAGTGATGTCTTTGATCGAAGATTGCACATAAAACATTATTAGAAGGGTAAGAAATTATTAAGATTATTTAACACCGTGAGCAAGCATCCAATGTTAATTAATTTCCTTAAAAAAAACAATAATAAAAAAGGACGGAGAGAAGCTGAAGAGAGAAGATAAGACTTCAAATGTCATTATTAAACGACCACCTAAGAAAAATATGGTAAACAAAGAAAGACATAAGGTACTCTATCAAAATCTACAATTAAGGGGAAAACATTTTGATTTCCTTTTTGAGGCCAAATTATTAGAAAAGGAGAAAAGAATCTAAATTCGCTTGAGTTGTGTTATATTTTTCTTAAAGAGCTTATTGAAACAACAAAAATAGTGCAGGATATTATTTAACTAAATGAAAACAATAGAAGTATTTGTAATGACACAGAAAAGAATCATCTCAAAATTACAAAAAAATGAAACATGACATTATGCAGTGACAATTTGGTATCTTGTCGTGGTGTAATTTTGGCTCCACATTCTTCTAATTGCTTGCTTTTGAGACAAAACTCTGTTACATTCAACCTACCTTGGTCTCTAGTCCCTTGTCTCTCCCTCAGTTTGCTCTTCCTTGTGTCATTGGACTGTTGCCTCAGTAGCCTTACACCACTAAACTCCAGAACCTCACTCAGCCAATCAGACACTGCATCGCCGCAGTCAAAAGTATTCACTCTGTAACAAAAAGGTAGTAATAATAATTATAATAATAATAATAATAATAATAATAATAATAATAATAATAATATACAAATTCTAGCTATTCTATTTCTAACTACTCTTGAAGACTGACAGTTTGTTAAACACCATTTTATAATAAAAACTGTCTGTAAAATAAGGTACGTGAGTGTTAAGGGAAGGAGAGGGGTTAATAGATCTATATAGCAAAATTGTATTAACTGATGGCAAGAGTCTAAAAGTTCCTCTTTCAAAAAAATTTGGCTTACATACTATTCCACTGTAATCAACCTGTTTGTATAAGCGGGGAAACCAGCTTGTTTAAAATATTTATAATACATCATTTAAAAAAAAATTTTCTGAACTCTTCTCATATCAGTTTTGACTACTTAAGAAATTGGGGTCCACAGAGACCGTACTAAGGATGGCACAAAACATGACATGCAATAAATAGTAGATTTAAGGGGAATGCACTGCATTTCAAACTTTTGAATAGCATAATAATAATAATAATAATAATAATAATAATAATAATAATAATAATAATAATACATAGTTTTTATATTGCGCATAGCACTACACAAAGGTGGTGCTCTATACGCATAACATTATTAAAACATGGAAATAAAAACCTTAGTGGTGGACTTAAAAATGTATAAGCATGAAATATATGACATTCAGGACAGTAAAAAATCAAATAAAAAATAATACATTGAGAAAGGTACAAGACATATTAGCTAAAAATTAATATTAAGAATTTGTTTAAACAATCATAAAAAATCAGACTTGCCTGGGAAATTCAGAGTAAACCGCCTGCTCTCAAGGTCGATGTGGGGCCTCAGCATGCAGATCTGAGGGATTTTCTTCTGCCCTATGGTCACCCCAGCATCTGTGACGAGCACCCACTCTCGGTCATAGAGGAGTCCTTTGCTGCCCATCTCCCACTCGGACACCTGCGTATGATAAAGCAACGCAATCAAGGGTAATTAGACAGTTTTAACACGTGTAACAACCAGATAAGAGCAAGGAATAAAAACAATGCAATCAAGGGTAATTAGTCAGTTTTAACACGTGTAACAACCAGATAAGAGCAAGGAATAAAAGCAATTTACTGCTTTGAGATGAGAAGCAAAAAAAGTCTGTTTTCATCTATCTTGCAAGTGGGTGTGTGGAAGTTCTTAAAAAAACCCACAAAAATAATGGAGATTTTTTATAAATTCAAAAACCCATTAAACAACATAAACTGGATTTAATTTCAAGTAATCAACACGAGCAAAGTATGATTTCCTTATTTTCCACACACACTTCAGGCATTTGAAATATCTTGAAAAGATAAGATGGTGACAAAAAAACAACAACAATTTGACTGGCTGAGACAGAAGTCGTGGGTACTGATATAACTACTCTGTTGGCAGCAACCAGCTTTGTCAGACATTAGTCTCAGGACCTAACCACAATATAACCTAATTGCTGATGATAGATGTTAAGAGGCTTATAAAGCAAATCTCCCCTCAGTCCTTACAAGTGGATGTCTGTCAATTTTCTGTGTTTTGATTAACTACCACTGGATAAAAATTTGGTACCTGATATAAGATCTCAGTGGAAAATACTGCATTGTGTAAAAGAATAGGCCTAATATTTGACAATATTGAATGCAACAAACTCAACCAAGTTGAAACGGAAAAAATTGTAAAGATATTTGGCCACATAATGGATTATTCGGATATCATTTTTCCATACAGACACAATCAAAATGAATTTTTAATATATCGTTAAAAAAAAACCTTTAAAATTTTAAATGATCAAGGATCTACTGTGCAATAACTTAAAACCAGCATTAAATGGGGGAAATAGGAGAGCTGTGATTTCAAAGTGCCTCAGACAAAAAAGACATTCACACACTCCACCGAGTCCTTACTTTAAAAGCTCCACATGACTTGAGTGGGTAAAGATGGATGTCTGTCAATTTCCGCACTTTTGGTCCACTGTCATTTGATGGACTAAAGGCACTAGCATTCTTTGTTATGGTCAAAACTTTGGGAATTTCTGGAAATGGTGGAGTCTTGGCAGAGTCAGATTTAGAATGAAGCTCCGATGCTGCCTTACTGACTCCATTGGTATTGCTTTTGGCATGAGGATCTGTGGATGAAGGATGATAATAAATGATATGCGAGTAGCCGAAATGAACAAATAATTATTTGGGTAAAACAAAACTTAATAGTTTAAATGAAATGCGGGTAGAGGATAAGAGAAAATAAATAAGTGATTACGCATAGTCCCATCTCCATAATCAGTGTTTGGTTAACTATTTTTTAGTATCATGAGTTCCTTTTGATCATATCCTTGCATTAGGCTGTGCCTTGAATAAGTTTAACAAACAAGTCTTCACCTTTTGAGGATACACTTCCTAAATTACTAATATTCCCTATGAATGCACCATCTAAAAAAGAATAATTACAAAAAAGAGATTTTGGGAGCAGGTATCAGCATCAGGTAAAGAATAACAACAGCTAGATATAAATAACAAACTAATAGTAATAAACTATATATATATTGCACTCTGCCCCAAACACGCTTAGACTCAGAGCGCTGATAGGAAATTACCTGAGGTTTTTGCCATCTTGTCCAAAGAGTACCAATCAGGATTAGGAAAAGCGGGAATAGTGACAGGCTTTTCCAGGAAGCTGTCAGCAATGAATCGAAGACAAACACGTGCGTCATCGATGGTTGACATATAGCCGAATGAAATCCTCACGGCTCCTGTAGGTCGACCGGCTATGAGGTCCATGTTATCACCACACACGTGGCCAGCCTGAGACATAAAAACATCTTTGATTGGAGAAAGCAAAGCTCTGTCTTAGGTTTTAAGAAAGAGTCTATATAATTTATGGTTACAGGGCCATGATACCCCAGACTTTGCCAGTCACATTATTCTGATGCCACCCAATGAGTAGGGTTAAAATGTGGCCGCACACAGCAGGGATCCAGCCCTGACTTCCTTCGCGGGAAGCAGATTTTCTAACCCCAACAATACTGTATTAAAAAAAAAAATTAATTATTTGATATTTATAACTTCATTATTTAGTAATTTACATGTTTGTTTTTCTTTTCAAATCAAGGTTTAAAAAGGAATCAAAATTCCATATTATCTTTAGGAAGTTGACAGTCTCTCTCTTGTTATGCTTATGCTCATCTTGAAAGCAGCTTAAACCAGTTGTCTACATAGAGGTCATGTTCTACATTGAAGGCATTCCTAATTTTTGTATCTGACTGCAGATCAAAAGTTTTAATTTGATCAACACCTTTCCAAGTATAAATCACACATCTGCATTTCGTGCAAAGTTAGTAATATTATTGTAAATAAATTAACCACAGAATGGTAAATTCTAATTTTTGGGACTAAATATTTTATAGATTACCTAAAAAACAACAGAAATGACTTATGCCAAAAAACATAGCACAGTGACAGTAATGAAAATTATTATCATTTATATTACCATTATTATTATTATTATTATTATTATTATTATTTTGATCATTATTGTTATTATCATGAGCAGGCTTACATCGAAATTCTCCTTGATGACTTTGTCTGAGAGGCTGAGGAACCGCTGGCACGCCCCGATGTTACAAAAACAGCCCGTACGCAGGTGAACGTCGTGCAGGTTAGCAAACTTGTCCACCTAGACAGGGAGTTAGGCATGGCCATGACATTAAATAAACATTTGAATGGCAGAGAAAATGGTAGCTCAATGGTTCTGTAACTTTTGGAAAGAGCTATCATTTTGGACGGCAGTGCAGATTCACTTGCCTTACGTCTTTGATTTTGCTAAGGGTCGCGTTATCCCAGGGCATCTAACATTTATATCTGAAGATGAGAGGAAGAGACATGGTCCAAAGGTAAACCACAAAACTTCTAATTAAAGAGTTGATGATCCTATTGCCAGACATTAGTTTTGGAATCCGTCTGCATTGCAGTCTTGTTGGAGGCAGTAGTTATTAAGAAACCAATACACCAAAACAAAACTAAGCTCAGAGTAACCGTTGTAGGACAAAAAAATCCATCTCTTAAATAAAATTATAATAATGATAATAAGTTATACCTCACTACCAATATGAAATAGAATCTTGATGTATCATGATATAGATAGTACTAAATAACAACTCAATACACTACCGAATTACTGTGGAATCTGCTTAAGAGTAACCTTCTTGGAACAAGTTTAGGTCAAACAGTGGCTGTGAAGTGACAAAAAAGGGAATCGGCAACTCTAAAATAATGTACATAAAGCCTATATAGTATATATTAAATAGGGTTTATCTGAGTCGGATTTCACTCTGTCCTTTTTTACCTCAGAGTAGCCTATGTAGGCCCCATCAGACCTCAAGATATTGAAGGTCACAACCCCACCCTGACTGCAGGAAGTTTCAAAGTTGACCCCACCGTAGATCTCTGCCAAAGGTTGACCGTTCCCATGTTGCAGTTTACTGAGATGTTGGTAGAAATATCGCGCCACAGCGAAAACATGATCGCAAACAACTTGCATGCTGCCTGAATTAGGAGAAATGAAAATAATAATGTAAAATCCACATAAAGAAAACACTTTTAAGTCAGATGTTACTCAAAGTTAACACTTCATAGCACACCCAGATACGATTTTTTTCATCTTTTCTACTGTAAATTAAACTGAATAAATAGCCTTGTGCTGAAAGTCAAAACTTTTCTTAGGTTTCAAGGAGTTGATTGTATCATGAAAAAAATGGGCAGTTTAAAAAGTTAATGTGTTTTGTATCGAGATAAAAAAAAGATTCTCCTAAAATAATGTTTAGCTATGTAGAACAAATTTACTATTTGAAAACCAAATCAGTAGCTTAATTCTCGCACCTAGAATTTGATTGATGAAGTTATAAATGTGACTTCTTTAAGTACATTAATACATAAAGGAGCTTTAAGAAAATCTTATACCAATTAAAAAAGAACAGGGATTATATCACCACTCTAAACACACACGCAAAAAAGGAGTTTAAGAGTTTAAAATAAGACTAAAAAAAATATGTTGTGTTTCTTTCGCCCCCCCCCCCCCCCCCGCCCCCCCCCCCCCCCCCCAGCTG
Organism: Elysia chlorotica; assembly: GCA_003991915.1. Classification (NCBI taxonomy): domain Eukaryota; kingdom Metazoa; phylum Mollusca; class Gastropoda; family Plakobranchidae; genus Elysia; species Elysia chlorotica. The sequence continues at coordinate 12,697 of RQTK01001266.1, forward strand.
TAAATATAACGTGGGAATCAACTATTTAAAGGCACAAGTTATATTTAATACGAATTTAACCGTGACTGAAGTGTTTAAGAAAAGAGCCAAATTCAAACTCTATCCTGCAAAAGGAATAAAATGTGGCTAACGTTAGCCTGTGTGTAAAAGGACAAGTTATTTAAATAAACAAAGTTTGTTAAACGTCTTACAAAATAAGTCTAGTTACGATCTAGATAACCTCAAGCAATTTTCCAATACTAAGTTTATTGCAGGAAATCTCACATTAGCTGTCGAGCTAATTTTGAGGTGGGCATAAATATTCTTGAAATAATGTCTTTTTGTGGCTAAGTTTGGACTGCCACTAAACTTATTTTGTGAATATTTTGTGATCTGTAGGAAAGATGTTCTCTCCTCGTTTAACCTCAGACTGGAATAACTTTCTTCATCTAAGCAAGTGAGGTTTAATTGCAAACCTCAGCCCAGATTTTGATTTTAGAAAGGCATTGGTTTTATTTTTTTTTTTAAATGTCTCGAAACATTCTATACCATGGTAAAATTCAATTACAAAGGAGTGGCATAGTTACAGGAAGTAAGACTAGCTGTTTCATCTAGTTATTCCAAAAATACAAAAATTTAGTCTTAATAAGTCAGAGGAATTTAATTTGGAAGTGTTACCATCCACTGCAAATGATCCCCTAGGCAAATTTAGGAGACATTAAACCTACATAGAATATTTGTCACTTACCAGCAAGCTTTTGCATTGCATCCATCCCATGCTTTAAGCTGATGATATTTAGGAAAGGGACAGTGCCATCTTCAAATCTGAAAAAAGGCAAAAAAAAACCCCCAAAAAAACTAATCTCGGAAACAATCCATACTAAATTTATTTACTGGTACAGAGTAAAGCTTTCTTAGTTGCCCAAGTTTTGTTCCTTCTCTTCTGCCTGAAAAAACTACACCGTTTAACTATTGTGAATGTGTCATAGTAACTCTTTGAACTCACAGTATCTCAGAGTAATTTCCCCTGCCGTTTAGCCATGTTCCTGGTATGCTACAACTAGATTGTTTTTATTTTACACTCATAATAAAAACATCGATGTAATTGTAAAAGAACCTTACTGAGTTAATTTTTATGTAATATATTATTCCTTTAAAAAATCCAACAAAAAAAAAAAAGAAAACTAAGTTATACATTAAGGACAAATGGAATAATTTTTTAAACAGTTCCTTTGTTTTGCAGAAAGCAGTACAACATATTGAATCATATTATAAGCAAAAATGAAGCAAAATAAATTAACTACATATCCAACTCAGTAAGCTTAATTGTATGCACATCAGTTTTTGTGGACAGCAGATCAGACTAAGCTGGAACAGAATCAAGCTAACCATGACATTTTTGGCTAGGAGCTTAACCCTGAAAATCTGTAAATTTAAGACATATATCTAAAGCTGATAAAAAAAAAACCCACAAAAAAAACAACAAGAGATTGTTTCCAAACCTATCATGCAGTGATTTCCAAAAGGCATGGAACCTTCCCTTGGAGGTACTTGCAGCTACGGTTCCTCCACCGAAGTACTGCTTGTCCAGACTAGACCAGGCACGCTTGTGCACTAACAGGGCACCTGCACAGTTCAGGAGTCGAACACAAGAAGGGTTGTAACTACCTTTTATGTGATTTATTATTTATTATTATTATTAATTTTTGTTATTATTATTATTATTATTATTATTATTATTATTATTATTATTATTATTATTATTATTATTATTATTATTATTATTATTATGATTATCATTATTATTATTAGAACTATTATCATTACTATTATATTTCACTTACCAATACCAGTAGGATATCCAAACATCTTGTAGAAAGAGACAGTGGCAAAGTCTGGCTGTACTCTGCTCAGATCTAGAGGACTTGTGCTCACATAAGCAGCTGTATCCAACAGGACAAACCACTTTTCTGATTCTGACGATCTGGACGTAAAAAAAAGACAATGTTATATAAATTGTATTATATTAATATTAGAGATTTTATACCCCTGTCAATCTCGTATTGTTACTTATTTTATTATTTCATGTAAAAAATTAAAGAAAATATCCTTGTCTTTATCTCATATTGTTATTAGTTGTTTTGTTGTTGATTTTTTTTCCCATTCTGCATCTCTGCCTTTGTTTGGCTTAATCTACAAAACAACTGAATATGATCATCCAATTGAATAGGAATCATTATAATTACCGTTTGCCTGATAGTAGATAAAAAAAAAAGGTCTTGTCTCACTCTGATCTAGCTTTGTTTACAGCAAGCACACATAAACATTCTCTCAGATATGAACATCCAATTACCTATTTTTTTTATTAGCTTTTGTTGACAGTATTACTATAACATTCTTGCAAAAAAAAATAAAAATGCCCTAAACTTCTAAAAAATCTTGTTGCAGTAGGCGAAGTGATAAAATATTAAAAAAAGAATATTTTTTTCTTTGCTATCCTACTTATCATTTTTTTCAAACTTCTTTATATTCAATCTATGATGAAGCCTGGTAACTGACGGTACATGTTACGAAACCAACAAACTATACACCAAACTTTTGTTTCTACTGACCAGTAATGAGAACTGATCAGATTTTGCTTTGCTTTCAAGATGGACATTTGAATTCCCTAGGTAAAGTTACAATGATACACTCACTTGCGTGATGGGACAGACAGGCCGGATTGCTTGCATCTCAAGACCCATTCCAGCGGATATTTACGCCCTGAAAAATTAGACTGGGCTGGGAAAGCCACCAGCGACTGAGGCACTGTAGGAGGAAGAGTTGCTTCCCCATTGATTGATTCTGGATCTACTGATGACTCTGCAACAGGGGAGCTAGATTCTGCTCCACATATCGCCTGAACAAGCTCTTGCTCATCCAAACAGAATATTCCAGAAGTTCTGTCAGCAACAGCTTCTCTCATGCCCTGCACCGATGTGTGGTTGTCGTCAAGATAGCAAAAAACACCTTGTTGCGCATCACTTTTGCCTGGGGAAAAACCATTTCATAAATGAGTGAACCAGGAATGAGTCGCCAGTATAAGTTTTGAGGTAGAGTTCTCTAAAAAAAAAACAAAAAAACTAATCTACATTGACCTTTTTCACTTTCCAATAAAACGAATTTTCTTGTTCTAAAATGATACAATTATTATTCCTTCAACCTCTTTAGTCCATATATTTTAAAAAAATGTTCCTTTTCAAATTTGTCAGTTATTGCAGTTGAAGAAACAGGCACGCCTGGCTTCTCTTCCCTAGGTTCTCAGAGAAAGTTCACAAGCATGGGCTAGGCCTAGTCCTCTAGCCTATTTCAACTGTTAGCATTGTCATAATTGGCCCATTCTTTTTATAATGACCAATCCGCACAATCATTTTTTGGTACTCAAGGCTAACTCGAACAACCCCGCGTCGAAGCAGAGTGATGTCCCTTCCGTACCGTACTCTATCTTTTAAATGATCCAAACTATATATGACGGCGACAGCCAGTGCACATTATGGTATTGACAAATTGCGGTATCAACATGTACATTTACATTCTAAGCCTGGTCACACTGAATTCATTTTTCTTGGTTTTTGTAGTGTGTTATGAATTTCCCGGTCCATTCCCGGATTAAAACCAATTTCCCAGCTGGCTGGGAACCCTATATAAACGACTCGTAAAGTAAAAATGCTGAATTATGTCTGGTTGTCACAGATATGTTTCAAGCTTAACTTACAAGACTTTTTGTTTTGTTTTGGGGTTAGTAACTATAACATTTGTTCCTCCAAGTAATTCACATTGCTACGGATGACAACAATGGACTACATGAAATGTAATTTTCCTTATTTGAATTGGGCTAGAAGGATGGCACATGCTTTTTTCACATTAGCAGATCAATGTGTTTATGAGATCAGTATCTATCTTACGTTAAGGATTAAATTAAAAAGCGCATGTCAATATGCTTTTTATTTAATAAGATTAAGAAGCAAACAAATTATTTGTAAAATGAGCACAGGAATAAATAATTTTTTTTTTCTTTTCTTAATATTCTCAAAATTACAAAAATGAGAAATAGGCATTCTGCTATCTGAGTGACATTATTCAACAACAAACAAGTATGATTACCAGTTCCAAAGCGAAAACAGTTCGCTATGATTTGTAATGAGGCAGTGCATCCCGAGGTAAAGATCAAACTGTACTCTTTGTGATTTGTGTTAAACATTTGGAGTATTCTGAAAGGACAAAAAGCAAAGAGACAGGAAAAAAATATTATTGAGGACTTCAATCTTTAAATCACTGTAGCAAACCCTTAACTTAACAAAATGTTAAAGGCTCAAGTACACTTATCACATTATATTGAAAGACAAGGTTAGGTATGGTTCTTTTCTTGAGGTTCATTGACCATTACTATTCTACATTGAAGACTAATCCCATTACTAAGGTATGACAGTTTTATGTGCTGCTACACAAAGACAGAGCACTGGGGATACTTCTGTATCACTCAGAGAGAAATCATGTCATTCTTACACACTACACAACCAGATGGGGGACAAAACAAAGGGTCCCATCAACGAAAAAAAAAAGTCAAATGAAAGTGTCTTAAAAGAGGAAGGCACAGAATTAAATCTTCATAAGAGAATAATGACACAAAATGCAAAGTTTGTTTGTACATATCATGCAAGGACATAATTTACAACAACAAAAAAGAGTGAGAGGTAGGAAGAGAGAAAAGATCTGGGACAGAATAGCAAAGTGGGATGAGGGGCAAATTTATTTGTCCAATTTAGTCCCCTACTAGCTGGATCGATGCTATGTCTCTGTCCGGTCTATGTGGCAACATGTGCAATTTTCAGACGCTAGTATATGGACTTCATTATAGTATTTATAACCAAGTTGCTGATGTTGGACGTTAAGAAGCCAACCAATAAAAACCTTTATAGAGACGTGTTGTGTGACAAACCTGGCTCTGACTTGGTCCACCGTGTCTGTGGAAAGCTTGCTGGATGCGTTGTGGCTGTGGGGATTCCCATAGAGGTTACTCATCAGATCTTTGTGAACCGCTTCCATCTGACTTCTGCTGTACAAAGTTGCCCCTACATGGTCAACATACACTGTGTCTAGGAATCAAGAAAGATGCAGATACAAATTTTTGGCACCACATTTTTTTTAGATATACCTATGAAAATACAGTCGACATGGGCTTGTAAATTTTGAAAAAATGCGCTCACCAAAACATAAGCAAAGTCAATATCATATTGGTTTATTAGTCTATCAAAGTACCGGTACTCATTGAAAATATAGGATGAAATCTGAACCTTAGTGATTAAATAAAAAAGGAAAAAAAAAAATTAAAAAAGTGGTAGTTAGGACGATTTATTTCATGATGTCAAATGATTCAGCTGGAGATATGGCCCATAGATCTAGATATCTTTATTGCAAAGAATGCTTACCTCTCAGATTGGGGAAATCTTGAGATCGAGCAAGCTCGATACTGTAGTTGTAGTTTATAGACATGATAACTTTCAAATCCAGTAGTGTACTAAAGTATCCCACAGACAATTTTCTGGCTCTTTCTTCCTATGGGTGGGGCTGATCTAGATCTGGTTAAGCTAGGATTATAGATCTAGATCTAGATAGATTATAAATCTAAGTCCGATTAAAGGACGGTGGAACCGTGGAAACCTCTTAAGTGGGACCGGCGATTACATAAAGTTTCACCTCTTCTCCTTAGCTTAGACTTGCAATTTGGCCACAGCAAAATCTCAATAATTTAGATCTAGATTAGATAAATAGATCTACAAGCTTGGAACAAGGCATAATGATCTGACTGTTAGTGTGAGGTAACAAGGCAATTTTCGGGTGAACAACCATTACAAGAAGTAAAAAACACGACAGCTATGCTGTGTCATGCTGCGATCGAGTCGGTCATTGTTTACATTCTGACAGTGGTAAGCTTGGGCCTACAGTTTTTCACCTCTCGTGCTAGAGTGCAAGTGAAAAAGACCTTGAACTCTGACCTTGAGTTTCACCGTGGGCATTTTTTGTGTATGCTCTACAAAAATACAACGGTTCAACTATACTTTATTAATTCTTGCAACATCTCTTTAAAACTGTGCAATATTACTATGTGGACCAATTATACAGTGTAATTTCAAAATAAAGGGATGAAGGACAGTTTGAACGTGTTGATGATATCAGATTTAGAGGGAAGATGCTGAAAATAACCCTGCTGCCGCTCCTGTTACTTATTGTGCCAGTAAACTCGCCTGCCATTAGTGCAACTTGTCTCCCTCGTTAAAATCTTGTTGGTAGGCCTATCTTGCATCTTCTCTCCTTATTTTCTTCCTCATTGTCTTGTCTCTATTAATTTATCCTCACTCTCTGTCTCTCTTCACACATCTCTGTCTGTCTGTCTGTCTCTCTCTCTCTCTCTCTCTCTCTCTCTCTCTCTCTCTCTCTCTCTCTCTCTCTCTTCTCTCTCTCTCTCTCTCTCTCTCTCTCTCTCTCTCTCTCTCTCTCTCTCTCTCTCTCTCTCTAGTGACGTTAGTGACGTTAATCATCAACACGTTCAAACTGTCCTTCATCCCTTTATTTTGAAATTACACTGTATAATTGGTCCACATAGTAATATTGCACAGTTTTAAAGAGATGTTGCAAGAATTAATAAAGTATAGTTGAACCGTTGTATTTTTGTAGAGCATACACAAAAAATGCCCACGGTGAAACTCAAGGTCAGAGTTCATAGATTAAACAGCAAAGATTACACAACAGAACTTTATTAATTCGGAGTTTTTACAACCAACGGTTTTTCTTCCGCGACCAAAATTGGCGACATATTTTCCTAAGATTCTCTAAATTAATATGGGTCAAAAGTTGCATTTTTTTAAATTACCTTTATCAACATAGCACAAAGCCTGGCATCAATCCGAGTCTTTTGAACATAAATCTATCGATAAATTACAGGTTAGTTTGGGTTATGTACTCGGGAAGGTCCATCGCAATTGTCTTTGTTCATATTGAGAGATATAAGTGTTTTATAATTGATGGGGGAAAACGAATAATTTAGCACACTCGGTTATTCAAGACAAAGGGCTTTTCGTAACATAAACACACTATCTTTTTTACTTATTCTAAAGGATGATTTTGCAAAGACTAAGTTTAGGAAACAAGCAGAGGCGTTTAAAGAGAAACAGAGAGGGAGAGAAAGACATTTGTGAGAAATACGACAATCGGGATCCAAACAAGAGCTCTATAAAAATTATTTTACGCCCCCCCCCCCCCCCCCCATGTCTTGACGACCTCAGTATCCTCATTTTGTTTACATTGGATAGCAACAGACAACAAAGATATCTGCCGACCCGTAAAAACAATCAGTGACTGTTTGAGTATTGATTCTATTGATACCTTGTATTCCCGAGCTTACCATTAACATTTAGGCCCATATTAATTTTTATAGAATCCTCGGAATTGAATTTTGGGTTAAGGAGGCACTTTTCGACAAAACTTTCGATCTTGGATATTAATAAAATTTACGGAATGTAGATTCTTGAGGTTGTATCCAATAATTGAAATTTACAGCAATTAAAAAACAACAGAACACGAGACTGAAACAGTTTCGACTGTCCACCCCTAGGTCACTCACTCCCTCCCATCCTCTTTTTTCTTATTTAAAACTGTTTTTATTGAATGAAGAATGAAAAAAAAAACCGGGTTGGTTCGGGAGGACAGACAGACAGATAGAAACAGACAGAGAATCAGAGACAGAGAGGGTGAATGCTGGGGAGGAGATGAAGCTACACCATTTATTTAAAAGCGATGGGGTTGTAGATTATAGACTGAGCGCATCAACTAGAAATAAACATGTAATGTTGAAACAAGAAGGAATGAAAAGCAGAGAGAGAGAGAGAGAGAGAGAGAGAGAGAGAGAGAGAGAGAGAGAGAGAGAGAGAGAGAGAGAGAGAGACAGACAGACAGACAGACAGACAGACAGACAGACAGACAGACAGGCAGACAGACAGAGAGACAAATAGACAAAAAGACAGACATGCACAGGCGGTTGTGAATACAACATCTTTATTAATATTTCTAAAGAAAAAATAGAGACTGTATTATATGGAGGGATGGTAAAAAAAAAAAAAAGAGTAAAAAAGAGAGAGAAAAAAGAGAGAGAGAGAGAGTGAGTGAGAGAGAGAGAGAGAGAGAGAGAGAGAGAGAGAGAGAGAGAGAGAGAGAGAGAGAGAGAGAGAAAGAGAGAGAGAGAGAGAGGGGGAGAGATTGAGAGAGAGAGAAATAGAGAGAGAGAAGAGAGAGAATGAGAGAGGGGGAGAGATTGAGAGAGAGAGAAATAGAGAGGAAGAGATAGACAGAGACGGGGTACAACAACAAAAAAGACTGTCTGAAAAGTTAAACAACAAGAGCAGAAACATCAATCATTGGTTTCATCATGGCAACTGATGACATAAAAAAAATTGACGGCCATGATTGGCAATGTTACAGGTCATGCAGAGGAACAATTGTTTTAGCATAACATGACTGTTGCTTTTGTATAAAAATTAAAAAAAGGTATTAGGTGTTTACAAATCTATATTTTATAATGCCTAAGGCAAAACCTTTCAGGTTTACCAGTGACTAGTTGTTGAGACTGCCCAAGCGAGAGACAGCTCAGGTCATACACAAAAAATGCAAGTTGTGCTCAGTGATTTGTCGCTACGTTGGTTAGTGTAAACAGAGGGGGAACTATTAAATCCAATCATCTATTGTCTAGAGTTACAAAGCCTTCTTTAAAAAGGTAGATAACACTGCAACATTTCTAATTTATTTGTAAAAAAAAAAAAAAGATGCTTTGTATTATATTTTGAGGAATATTTTATTAAATAAGAATTAAGTGACAAGTGTCATTATAACAGATACTCCAGTACTTATGACCTGTAGAAATTTAATTTAAATAACAAAAGAATAACGTTATTCACAACATGTAAACCGCATTGACAAAGAACATGTCTGCCCGGGGTACTTATAAAACTCAAGTTAGTTCAAGGTCGCCTGGCGAGGGTAACGTTGTCGGGAACTGGCTCCAATCCTAATCGGTGTTAAGGCCCGTAAAACGGCCATGGTCCACATGCTATGATGGTAAACGCCTCATCATCATTTATGCCTTGGGTCTGATGTGGTTCCTCCCATAACACACCGGCATGGTGATTGACAGCTGGCAGGGAAGTTTTGTCGGAAGTTGTGTGAACAGTGCAACATCCTCAGAGGTACAGGCGTTAGGTACCTCGTCGATGTGGTGTCGGTGGGCTGGCCATCCTGAGAGTGCCTATATGGCGGAGGTTCAGAGCTGTACCCCAACACCCCCTTTTTTGGATTATCTCCCTTTATTCAGAGTTATTTCCCTTTTGTGTAACGGGGATAACCTTTTCAAACCAATACAATTCTACCGCTTTTATTCATTTAGTTCCCTTGGCTTATTTTTTAAAATCAGTTTTATGATAGCGTCTCTAAACATTAAAAATACTGTTTATTAAGTTAAATATCTGTGATTCTAGACATGATAGAGGTGATTTTTTTTTTAACTTCTTGAAATGCATTTGATACTTTTTTTAACACGCTATGAATAAATCAAATTTCCGACTTGTGCCTGATTCACCCTGGTTGCCTCACAATCATTCTTTTTTTTTTTTTTTTAAGTGTGTTTAGACAAACTAACTTAATTATAGATCAAGCACAAGTAGTGTTACTTGCTACTGAGAAGGCGTATAATACAGGGGTTGGGGGTGGCTTAACCTTTTAACATCGCAAGATTTTAGGCCCATTCATTATGTGTATACTATATAGAGGGAATTAAAAAAAAAAAACTTTATAAGCTACGATATTAATTTATTATTTTGAAATAGAAAATGTGCAGATCAATACAAAAAGGTGCTAGCACAAGAGTGTGTCAACCCGCCTCTGTTTATTTTCCGCAAAATTCATTATCGTCCTCTTGTTATTGGGCAGATTTTAGTACAATCAGTACAATATGACCCGATTAGACAGAAGTCTTGGTAGCCTGTTGTGTCGCTGTAAGTACACGTGACTGTCTGTATATGGCTGTTACCTAGACTGTATGAAACTTAAAGAAAACTGATTACATTACTCAGTTTGTTTCATGAAATGAACGTTCCATATTTTAATACGTGTTCAAGATCAAGATCTTATTGCTGCTCCGCGCAGAGCGTACAAACACACCGTAAACTGGTGTTTGCTGTTAGGTGGAATTGAATTCAGCTTAATCATGCAAGCCTTGGGGTACATAAATTGCAGGCTTCTTATTTAAAAAAAAAATGAATTTTTACTCCTGCCTCCTTGGTTAGATTATTAATTATATTTTCGTCCCCTTTTGTGACTTCCGAATCCCAGCAGCTAATACCATTTGAAAGTATACGCTCTACCATAGAGACATAGAAGCGAAAAACTATAGTTTGATTCACTACAGTTTAAAGCACCTTAACTTCCGCAAAAAATAATCGTAATATCTTTTTTTACATTGTGCCGTCAAAATCATGTCCATGCCAATTCAATTTGTCATCGATTAAAAATTCAAGATATGTGTATAGTTCTACAATTTTTACTTGTTCTCCGTTAAACGCCAGGAGGGCAAGGTTTTGTTTTTATATTGTTGGGTCTATTATTATTTCTTTAGATTTTGTAACATTCAGATGTACGTAAGTATTTTCACAACACTCAACAATCTTCTCTGCCTTTTCCAAAAAAGATGATTATGTTTGCGTTACAAGAAAACCTTAAAATCACAGTCATCTGCAAACTTAAATTTACGCCGTGCTTGTGTTGTGTGTGCGATAGTTATTTGTGTAGAAGAGTTCGAGACAGCACGCAAACCTGCAGAACTCTAGTGTTCAAATTACATACCTTGGAAATTGTCTTATTCGTTTTAACATATTGTCTTTTTTTAGTTACAAAGTTTAACACTCATGCAATTACATTCTTAAGTACCCTCAAGGCATTTAGCTTTGCAACAAACATGTGTGGCTGAATGGTAGGGAATACAGACAAAAAGACAATAAAAATTACACGCGCACACGTCTCAGTATTTTTCCTAAAGCTTGAGAGCATTATTCACCAAAACTTAGACAGCGTCTTCAACACTGCGATTGGCTTTGTATACAAACTGAAGGGGATTGAGATAGTTCTCTACTTCGCATTTCAGAATTTTAAGCATTAACTTAAATTTTTTTTAACAATGCTATAATTCGCGAGTTGAGTTGAGTTGAGTTGTTTCAACGTCCAACATCAGCACTATTTAGGCTATATTGTAGACGAGCCCCAAGATTGACATCTGACAATTGTATGTGCTGCCAACACGAGACAGGGCGGGGATACCATGGCTCCAGTCACAGCCGGTCACATTAAACTGACACCGACCCAACCAGTAGGGAGCGCAATCGCCACGGTGCGAACCTAGACCTTTTGTATAGTCTAGTTCATCCTTATTTTACTTACTGTATTTATGTGAACATGATTAGACTATCATTTTGCATTATTCTAGCTAATGGTGTATCTTCTGATAGAATGTACAGCCCAACATGTCAGTGCAATTTTAAGTTTCTTGATGCTGGTCGAACATGTTAGCACAATTTTAAGTTTCTTGATGTTGGTCGATCATTTTCCTGTTGTGTTAATGGATCAGTCCAATAAGGATGTCCTGACTATTTTTTTTCAAAAGGTGATTACAGTTATTATTTTGCTTCTTGTATCTTGATTAAATGTCTGTTTAAGAAAACTAAATAAAAATGTCAATGTTTGCAATGTTATGTACTTGTTGCATCCATTATAATGTACTTTTTATAAAAAAAAATTAAAGGCTAACATGATTATTTAGTTTGTTACTGTTAGGTCTTTCTTTGATTTAATAATGAGAGAATAAATTCACAAAAATATAAATAAAGATTATAAAAAAACCCAATAAAATAAATGAGTAAACAATAAAAATAAAAGACAGAATTGAAAAGAAATATGATCAGATTTTAAGCTAATAAAAAAAGATATAATTTAAATTGTTTTAACACCCTTGGTTTATTTTAACAATATTTTAGAAAACTCACATCTTTCTTAAGATACGTAAATAAGAAATCTTACGAATAGCAAACAGGCTTTAAATCAATCTGTACTAAAATTCTTTTTTTTTTTTTTTTTAAGGCTATTCAGTTTGAAAATATATTAAGGGAAATAACAGAAAATACTACTTTTAAAGGGTATAACTCCAAGGGATATAACTTGATTAATTACAACGGTACACGTTTCAACATAGTGGATTTCAAAAAGCAAAACAATCTACTTCAAATGGTATATTTTGCTAGTACATCCTTTGTGTAGTCTTAATACAAAATCGACACGAAAACATGGTACATACAGTAGAAAAAAATGAATGTAGAAGGCAAAAAGTTTCAAATTACGACAAGATAATATTAAACCCCCAGTGATGTTTTTCCGTTTTTTTTTCCTATCAAAGATCGGGTGAGTGCAAAGATTAAACACTGTTGAGATCAAACTAAGTTAAAAGTCTGATTTCAATGCTTTGGAGGTCGAAACTATAAGGGGAAAATAAAGAAAATAATAATTTAAAAGAGTAAAACGCCAAAGAACATAGCTTGAATATTTACAAAGATATAATATATTATATTTAAACGTAGCTGTAATAAAACAGCTAACCAATGTGCTTTAAATGATATTTTATTGTATTTCAATGGCACAATGTTGTGGCCAATAATCTAAGTACAATAACGGCACTAAAATGAAAATACACACACTAAAATATAAAGAAATATATAAAATGAAATATAGATTTAAATTCCGACAATATGTTAAAGCTCTTGTAAAATTATTTCCTATTCTTCCCATGGCGCTCTGACCAAACACGGTTTAAATAAATCTGTATTAAAATACTGTCTTAAATGCTATTAAGTTCGCAAATATACTAAGGGAAATAACAGAAAATACTACCTTTAAAGGGTAAACGCCAAAGGATATAGCATGAGTAATTACAAAGCTACAAGTTTGACCGCAACTGTATTTAAGAAGGCAAACTAATTTGCTTCAAATGGTAAAAAAATGTATATACTATTAGCTCATAAAACGTGTTTGTAATGTCAATCCGAAATCAACGCAAATAACATTGTACATACACTAAAAAATAAAAAATGTAGAAGGCAAAAAAAGATTCAAATTCAAGAGGAAATGTTAAATCCTTCCTGATGTTGTTCCTCATTTTCTATCAAAGATCGGCTCAGCGCAAAGACCAAACACTGTTGAGATCAAACTAACTTAAAAGTTTGTTTTAAATGCTTTGGAGGTTGAAAATATAAGAAAAATAACATAAAATAGTAATTAATAAGGGGTAAACGCCAAAGGATATAGCTTGAATATGTACAAAGCTATATGTTTAAACGTAACTGTAATAAAAGAGCTAATTAATCTGCTTTAAATATTACCTTATTGCATTTCAATGGCACGTTGTTGTGGCCAATAATCTCAATACAACATTGGCACTAAAATAATAATATACACACTAAAATATACAGAAATATATCAAATGTAACATAGGTTCAAAGTCCGACAAATTGTTAAACCCCTTCTAAAAACTTTTTCCTATTATTCGGTCACACATTAGGTGGGCGCACTGACTAAACACGGTTTAAATAAATCTGTGTTAATTTTTTTTTTCTTAAATGCTATCAAGTTTGCAAATAACAGAAAATACTACTTTTAAAGGGTAAACGCCAGGGAACATAACTCGAGTAAATACAAAGCTCCAAGTTTCGACGTAGTGGTATTTCAAAAAGAAAACTAGTCTACTTCAAAAGGTAAAAAACTATATACTATTGACTCGTAAAACGTTTGTGTAATGTCAATAAAAAATCGACACAAATAACATTGTACATACGCTAAAAAAAAATAAGGAATGTAGAAGGCAAAAAATTTCAAATTACGACGAAATGTTACACCCCTTGTGATATTTTTCCTCATTTTCTATTAAACGTCGGCTGAGCGCAAAGACCAAACACTGTTGAGATCAAACTTTTTGCTAAGGGAAATTAAAGAAAATAATAAGTAATAAGTGGCAAACGCCAAAAGATAAAGCTTGAATATGTACAAAGATATAATTATGTTTAAACGTAACTGTAATAAAAGAGCTAACCAATGTGCTTTAAATTATACCTTATTGTATTTCAATGGCACGCGGTTGTGGCCAATAATCTCAATCCAATATTGGCACTAAAATAATAATGCACACACTAAAATATACAGAAATATATCAAATGTAGTATACATTCAAATTCCGACAAATTGACCCCTTCTAAATTTTGTTCCTATCATTTTGTCACATATTAGGTGGGTGCACTGACCAAACAAGGTTTCAATAAATTTGTGTTAAATTTTTTTAAATGATATTAAGTTGAAAATTGTACTACGGGAAATAACAGAAAATACTAATTTTAAAGGGTAAACGCCAAAGGATATAACATGAGTAATTACAAAGCTACAAGTTTTAACTAGGCGGTATTTAAAAGCAAACTTATTTGCTTCAAATGGTAAAAAAACTATATACTATTGACTCGTAAAAACTTTGTGTAATGTCAATACAAAATCGACACAATTAACATTGTATGTACACTAAAAAATAAGGAATGTTGAAGGCAAAAAGTTTCAAATTACGAGAACATGTTAAACCACTACTGATGTTTTTTCCTCATTTTCTATCAAAGATTGGATGAGCGCAAAGACCAAACACTGTTAAGATCAAACTAAATGAAAAGTTTTTTTGTTTTAAACAAATAATGTTTTTGAGTTCGAAATAAAAGGGGAAAAAAAAGAAAATAATGCTTACTAAATATCTGTTTATACCTTATTGTATCATAATGGCACGTCGTTGTGGCAAATAGTCACATTTCTAAATTAATGCTCATTGTGTTTCATAGTCTAGGACTCTAGGGGAAGTAACAACGACAGATTTGATACCAATTGTGATAGGGCGGGTGTTTATTTAATAGCCGTCATGAAGTGGATAATGAAGGGCTACTGCTCGTTCATTTTTAGCACAAATTTAAGATTTTTTGAAGCAGACAGGGCACACAAAAACCAATATTTCAAGCGTTTAAACTTAAAATCAGACACTAATAATTCCTGGCATGCTTTAAAAACAGTCAAAGCTTCAAAATCAGAAGGAACTATGTTTTTGACACCCTATTCACATTTACTGGCTCATATCTCAAAATCAAGTTTACCGACATGTGGGCCCTTAACCAGGCACACACACACACACGTTAATTATACCGATCGTGGGATTTGAAAGCGGATCTTCCAATTACGAGACGACTTTCTTCCACTTGAGCCAGTTTGCACGTCAGGGGAGGGTTAGAGTTTGTATTTACGAAGACGGGTCTCAAGACAACGAATGAATCAAGACCTTAACAGGTTGCCACTCGTAGACAGTGCGGGGATACCATGACTCATGTCACAGCCAATCGTTAGATGTGTCTGTGTTGTTTTTGTTTTGTTCGGTTCTTTGTTTGTTGGTGTTTTTGTTGTTGTTGTTGTTGTTGTTGTTGTTGTTGTTGTTTCTTTTCTTTTTTTAATAATTTTTTATAGGTTGCAGCTCCTCAAATTAGATCGCAGTTTTAAGAAACGATGCGTTGTCCAGAGGAGGTTGCTTAGATCTCCGAATGTTTACTTCAGAGGCGGGTCTTGTAACACCCCATGGCGTAGACTTGGTCTCCTACATTCAGTCGCCGCATCGCGGTTGGCCTGGGTAACAGTGAAAACAAAACAACAACAACAACACAACAACATCAACAAGAATAACAACAACAACAACCACAACAACAACAACAACAACAAAACAATAAAACAGTATGAATAAACTTGAGACCAATTATAAAAACGAGAGTTACGTTTAATATTACATTGTTGCCTAGGTGACTGTAAAAAACAAGATAACAAAAGATATAAGTATTGAAAAAAATGCGAGGGCGTTTATTTTAATCAATAGCAGTATTTACTCGTTTTTTCTTTTTTCGCATCACGGGGATGTCTGGGTTATAATAGAAACAACAACATTAACAACAACAAAAACAACAATAACAACAACTACACAACAACAACAAAAACAACACAACAACAACAACTACTACTACTACTACTACTACTACTACTACTACTACTACTACTACTACTACTACTACTACTACTACTACTACTACTACTACTACTACTACTACTACTACTACTACTACTACTACTACTACTACTACTAC
>RQTK01001266.1:29207-43496 GCA_003991915.1 Elysia chlorotica
TGATGATGATGATGATGATGATGATGATGATGATGATGATGATGATGATGATGATGATGGTGATGATGGTTTTCAACTCAGTGCTGCTGATTTTAATTTGATATATCTGGATGACTTTCTCATTTCATATCTAGGTGACGAAAACGAAAACGAATTTCAGAAGATTAAATGGACTTAGAACTTGACACATACAACTGAATACAACCGAAAATTCCCCCTGTGTACCAGCTGTGTTACTACATACATGCATGAATTGGTACAGTACCACTTTTGCGTATGCCCTCAACGTGGATAACTTAAAAGCCTTCTTTCTCCCTCTGAGACCAAACCTCGAATATACCTACTTATGCAACTACTCAACAACTGGAGGAAAGGTGCATCTTTCCCTACATTGTATTGTAGAGAAGGACAACAGCAATAACAGTAACAACAAAAACAACCATAACAAAAAACAACAACAACAAAAACAACAGCAACATCATCAACATATTATTAAGCTGATAACGAGGTAATCTCGTTATTTTCAGTCATATTCAATGAGTTATTTTAATTTTGTAATAGAACTTTGAACTAAATTACCATTATATAATACTCGAAACTCTTTACTGTCACAATACAAACAATATAAACAAATTTCTATCTTGGTCTAGCTGTGTATCGACGTTGTTCACCTTGAAAGCCTCGAAGAGCTCAATGATGTCCGCCGCCATGCCGATGTAGACGAGTAGCAGCTGAGAGAGCTGTTCTCTGGTTATCTCCCCCTTCGGCAGGAGCCAGCGGCCCACGATGAGGATGAGTAGGAGCATCTGCTCCAGGACCTTGCACCATTCGGCCGTGCCGAGCTCCATGGCCATGGGGAGCTTCACACGTACACACCCATCCACACACACACACACACGGGGAAAAACAATATACAGCAAGGTCAAGTACTACTACTACTATACTACTACTACTACTACTACTACTACTACTACTACTACTACTACTACTACTACTACTACTACTACTACTACTACTACTACTACTACTACGATATTTGGAAATATAATAAAATTCCATCTCAGATTTTTCTTAATAATTAAGTTTTATGTTGTTGGAAATGTTATGGTGGCTTTCAAAGTTTAAGTGATTGTCTTTTATCCCTTTTAGTGGTTACATGAGTTAGACAATACAAAGTATAGTGTAAAAAGTTTGATCTATGCTATGCATTGATAACGAAATGAAATTAAAATAATGAGTATTAAAAAAAGATGCAGTATTACATTTTGTAATTCAAAATAGTAATTTAAACAAGTATTGTTATGTAATTGAGCAATGTATGCATTGAATGGTAACATGTATACACACCGTATGTTTCTGTATGTAATAATCATCATCTGTTCTTGCCAAAAGTACAGGAAATTCCAGGTGCATTAAATTGCAGGCAGTTCACAACTAACCCAATACCTAGCAGATACGAATTTGTTGCTTTTGTTAGACAAATTCGGATATCTACAGGGTAGGCGTTAGAGCGAAGTTCTGAGGACCCCAGGATGGCCGTGATTGACAAAGGCTGGTTTTCTTCCTTCCGTTTCTTTGTTGGGTGGCAGGTCCTCAATTTAGACTCGAGTTATAAGAAGTGATGTGATGTCCAGAGAAGGTTGTGTAGATCTCAGAATGCATCCATGGATATTATGAAGATGGGGATGATGGTGAGGATGATGGCGATAACGATGATAAAATAATGGTTTTGATTTAAGTGATACAGAAGAAATGAGGACGAAACATTATAATGGCGGTAATGAAGATGTTGATGATGATGATGATGATGATGATGATGATGATGATGATGATGATGATGATGATGATGATGATGATGATGATGATGATGATGATGATGATGATGATGATGATGATGGTGATGAAGGAAAAGGTGGTTATGATGACGATTGCTTTGATGCTGTTGCTGATGATGTATGTATGTATGCATATATGTATGTATATGTATGTGAATGTCTTTGTGTCTCTGTTCATCATTATTTCTTTTGCTGTCTTTCTATTTTCTTCCTTTTGTTTATCACTGTGTCTGTCTGTCTGTCTGTCTGTCTGTCTGTCTGTCTGTCTGTCTGTCTGTCTGTCTGTCTGTCTGTCTGTCTGTCTGTCTGTCTCTGTCTCTCTCTCTCTCTCTCTCTCTCTCTCTCTCTCTCTCTCTCTCTCTCTCTCTCTCTCTCTCTCCCTCTCTCTCTTTCTTTCTCGCTTAACACATTATACAAAAAGCATACAATAAGGTTTAAAACCCAACAACCGGATTTGTATAAACGAAATCTCGGAAGAATAACTTTTTTATTGGACAAAAGGCCCTCACTAACAGGGTGTGTCAAAACTGTTCATATACACACGTTTTGAGCCAGCCTATCTAATTGTCTACAACCTAAAGTCTGAACAGTCATGACACACATTAAAAAACAACAGCAACACAAACTACACAGCTTATTCATAACAAAGTTTTCCAGACTAAGCATCCTGTACATAATTATTAACGTATGCGCCATCTCTTCATTTGCATGCTAATTTTGCTATGCGACACACGGGCTTGGCTCAGTAATAGAATTCGTATCGCGTGTACAGTGAATAGACATTCTTTAATTATTGATACTGTAGACTTGTTAAACGATCGTTTAGGATGTAGAACGTAATACGGTATGATCCCACTAGATGTAGTTATCTTAGTCAACTCCCACACAACCGACACTGACTCCCTTACAAGACTTAAAAAAAATACATGTAGTGAGTTTAACAACGGTCAATGCTCTGGACGGAGAGCGCAATGTCCAGGTTCGAACCTGAGCATAATTATGGCAATAACTCCAAAAAGGACTTATTTGAAAATCTTGTAAATCACGTAACACTAATGATAGAATTCCTTATTCGCCATTTTTCTTCAGATTATTTCTGCCTGGCATGATTTAGTAACGGCACCGGTATACAATAATTTGTATGTGCTATCAGACATTGGCGAATAGGGGGAAAACTAGGACTTCTATTTCAGCCCACCCAATCAGTAGGCCAGGAAAGAGACATGATCAGGATTCAAACTCGGGAAATCTTGAGGTTAAACCGAGCGCTCTGCCGATAAATTAACATCACCAACTTACATACCCCATCGCCTTTGCTAACAAAATCGGAGTTAGTGGTCCCATCTGAAAGCCGTGGATTTGATGGGTTGCAGCGAATGTTTAGATGGAGACATAACTATAAAGATAGATGGGTTATTATCACAGAGTTCTCTACCAGAAGGACTATTAGCCCATATGCCCCACTCTTCTTTTAGCCTTCTTTGTTAAGACCTGAGGCAAGGCGAAGTATGGTCGTACTGTATGTGGCCTAACGACGTGGATGCTTAGCCTACAGACAAGTCAACGGCTGTCATCCAACACGTATTTTCCCAAAACATTAAACAGGTGTTGCGATTCAAGGAGAATGTATTAACGTTTTGTTCCTTCCCTTTTCAAACTACAATAGACCAATAAAATAGAAAGCGGCAGTTAACAGTGAACATTTTATCATGAAGTATAATAAGCTACATGTAGGAACACTATACGGTTAACGTTACTTACAAAGTAAAATAAGGAACAAAACGGAGAGCTGGTGTACATTGTCAGTTGTTGTTAAAATTGTTATGTTATCTATGGGAACTCATCGCGATAAAGACTAAAAAAATAATATTATTGATTTCACCCGCATATAACAAATTTGACACTTCACTTGCATAGCATTTATGGTGGCAGTTCGTACAGTGGGGTTGCCTGTTACATTAGTCTGGGTAATTAAATGACAATTTTGCTCTTTCTATCAACGCGTGCGGTAGCCCTGGGGTAGAACATCAGCTCCCGACGCAGGAGGTCCGTGGTTTGAGCCCTGGTGATTTCAGATTTACTGGTTGGGTCGGTGTCAGTTTAATGTGACCGGATAAGACAGGAGTCTTGATATCCCCCCTCTGTGTCATGTGTGACAGCACATAAAATCGTCAGACGCCAGTCTTTTGGCTCGTCCACGATATAGCCTATATAGTGCGCATGTTGGACGTTAACCGCACTCAGCAGATCAACTGCCCTTGGCGTGACGTTAGGTTTTACAAAGCGCATTAGTTGAATAGGGGGTAGAATTTTCTTTTCAAATCATTTTTTTACCTAGCAATTGGTTCCTCTCTTTCTTTCGTATCCTGTTGCTTTAATCACAACCGCAACACAATAATCATGTCTCTGAAAGCAGAGAGGAATCTACAGTGTGAAAGTTAGAAAAATATACAACATGATCTCTGATGCACACACTCATACGTTTCGACTGACACAAACTTTTTGTCAGAGAAAGCCAATCTGCCCCTAGTTGAACGTTACCTAGGTTTCAAAGAAAATCCTACAAGGGGACTGGTACCTAGAGTTGGATATCCAAAATTTGATTCGTTTCATTTTGACTATGATTATTACAGACTCGGACCTAACCAGTAGATAAAAAGGTGGCTACTGCGGATAGGGAATCCCGGACCTCTCAAGGTGAATCTCGGCGCGCTATCTAAAATCTAATTCATAACAGTCAAGCCAAGAGACGTTGAGTTGTTGAGTTGATTTAACGCCCAACGTCAACACTAAAATATAGTTAATATTGTGGGCGGGCCACAAGGCTGACGTCTGCCATTTTTATGTGCTGCGGCATTCCTCCTTCCTCCTCCCTTATTTGATAGCCTGAGTGATACCGCCATACAGTCATCCCACAAGCTACAAAAACTTGTATAATAACAAAACACACTGTGCCAGCAGGTATCTCTATGCGAACAGGTGTTACTCCTATAACAATCTGCCTCTATTTATGTTAAACAATGCCTGACATTATCACCAATAAAACAGTTCCCTCTGAATATAAAACATGAAATTATACTGTTGATAAAATTGGTCTCACCATTTGACACACTCCAACAGAGATGGAGAGAACAATGGAAGATTTCATCTGCATGCAGGCTGGTATCTGTAAAAGACGGGGCGGGGGGGGGGGGGGCTGGGAAAAAGTCAGGGTTAGTTACATAATGCTAGGGGTAGGTGTGGTAGATCATTTGGCTTTCGATCGGAAGGTCCCTGGTTCAGATAAAACCTTTTGTCAGATTTCTCGCGCTACTGGTCGGTTCGGTGTCAGTATAATGTGACTTGGGACAAACGTCTCGTGTGTTGAAACTCTTAGAATTGTCAGTTGTTAAACTTGAGACCTATCGTCGTGAAGGGTCCTCCTTTGGGAACCTAAGAGAGGTAAAACTAGGAGATAAAGAGAGCTTATCTCTTACAGAGGGGGCGCAGTGGTCCTGGGGTAGAACACCGGCTTCCGACGCAAAAGGTCTGGGTTCGAGCCCTAGAGATTTCGCTCCCTACTGGTTGGGTCCGTGTCAGTTTAATGTGACTGGCTGAGACAGGAGTCATGGTATCCTCGCCCTGTCTCGTGTGTCGCAGCACATAAGATTATTAGACGTCCGCCTTGGAGCCCGTCGACAATATAGCCTATATAGTGCTGATGTGATGTTGAACGTTAAACCAATTTAACTCAACTCAACTCATTTCTTACAGAGAATGGGACAGGAGAAAAGGCTGTGGCTATAGACAGGATAGCGCCATCCAGTCCACAAAAATTATTATGGGTTAGGCTAGCGATGCGGGTACCCGGGTACAACAACATCACGGCTGCTTTCAGGATCAGTGAGTGTGTCTTTAAAAAAATATTGTGGATGATGATGATGATAATGATGCATGGTGGCAACGGCTGGTGTTATGATTAATGTTGCTTTGTTGCTTAAAGGAAAATATATGAAAATGATGGGGTAGGGTTGAGAAAGGGGGGTTGGGGAGAGATTAAAAAAAAAACGAATAATAAGGTAGAAATTTTAATGAAAATTACATCTTTAGAAATGAAAAAAAAAAAAAACGTTGAATAGCTCATAGTTTATTACATTTTATAGATATGGGAGATATCGGTGTGGGGAACTATTAATGAATAAATAGACAGACAATTGGATGAATAAAGACATAAATAGCTAGACAGTTGGATAATAAATGAACAGAGAGAAATATAGATCGATACTTAGACAGATCAATAGAATAGATACATAAATAGATAAATATACAGATGGATATATAAATAAATGAGTAGATAGATAATTATATAAATAGATAGATAGATAGATAGATAGATAGATAGATAGATAGATAGATAGTTAGATAGATAGATAGGTAGGTAGGTAGATAGGTAGGTAGGTAGGTAGGTAGGTAGGTAGGTAGGTAGGTAGGTAGGTAGGTAGGTAGGTAGGTAGGTAGGTAGGTAGATAAAAAGCAAAGCAAAGTAAAGACTAAGAAACAGAGAGATTGAGAGGTGTAGCTATTTCCTTATACAATTCTACAGATAGGTCATACAAATAAGCTTACAACAACTACAACTTATTATAAGAACGTTCGGAAATATTATTGCATTAAAGAACTCAATTTAATTGTTAAATAAAGATCGTAGAATCAATAATCAAAATTGGTAGAAATTGAAACAAAACGGTTATAACACAAACAATAATATTTAATGTTAAAAATGCACACATACACAGTCTTGAGCTGGCTTGTTTACTGCTGGTTGGTAGCGGCTGCTGCTCTATCGGTTAGTCTCTTCCCTAAACGCTAAAGCTGCCCAGTTCGGTTCTCAGCTGGTACCCACGATTTCGCATAGGATTCTGTGGGAAAGCTATGAAAGTAAAACTCATCAAATGTTACTCTTCTCACATATAGCTATAACAAGGAAGATAGCCAATGCTTCATCAATGAATGGATGGGTTTGTTTTCACGTCACGTCAGCACGGTAAAGGCTACATTGTCATTGGATGGACTTATAAACCGACTCGACCCATAAAGATCTACAATTCTTAACTGAACGGTTTTATTAAAAAGAAATCAAAATCAGCACGGTAAAGGCTATATTGTCATTGGATGGATTTGAAGTATTGACTTCTAAGCTATAAACCGACTGGACCCAAAAACATTTACAATTTTTAACTGAACCGCCTTTCTATCAAAATGAAAACACATAAGGATGAACAATTTGAGTGATCACTCCCGCTGTGTAAAAGTCGGCAACTCGAAGAAAACGCTGCAGACAAAGATCTATCGTCGTAAGTACAACGTTGTGGTACGTTTATGGCTCGTCTTAAGATAGGTGAATAAGAAGGCGTATGACCAGTTGTAAACTACCGTGATGTTTTACTTACGACCCATACATCTTAAGTCCATCTCCGACTGGCGTCTTGAGCATTTCTGCTGGTAGCGCTTCGGTTTTAACAGTTGAACTATTTTTTAATGACAATCTATCTAAAACAACATACGTTATCTCTACTACACTTATTTACTTAACCTTCAGGATCTAATCTTCCTCTTAAGCCCAAAGAATCATTCACGGAGCTGGGGGTTCTAGACCAAATTCGAACCGCGGCCTCCCTTCACTGTCTCTCTCTAGCTACCATTGAACACCAAGACTGAGCAACGTATAAAAATCTGCAGTTTAATTCTATTTCACGGCAATCAGACTGAAGTGAAAAACCGTTAGGCTTCTATTAAGAAAGTAGTAGGCCTAACAGGTACGATCATTTGATTGGAGAAATTCTATGTCCTCCCGTACTGATTGTCTCGATGTCGCTACATATAATAATGTAGCCGGCTGGAATCACTGCACTGTCGCTTTGTGTTGTCAGATAAAATCTTGTGATCTATCGCCGTATAAAAACCACATTGGAATGTCAGGAGACTAACTTTTAAGAGAGATTTTTCTTTCTTCTTGAAAATCAAACAAAGAAACTTCACTTATATGGGCCGAAAAGTCAATACTCAACTCTCTCTAGCTACCATTAAACATCAAGACTGAGCAACTTATACACACCTGCAGTTTACTTCTATTTCACGGCAATCAGGCTGAAGTGAAAGACCGTCAGGCTTCTATTAAGAAGGTACTAGGCCTAATCGGTACGATCATACATTCAATGTTCGGATTTCGTTCCGTACAAGTTAGCTTATTGTCAGTATATAACTGTATAATGTAACCGGCTGGAATCACAGCATTGTCATTTTTTGTTGTCAGATAAAAACTTATGACCTATCGCCGTATAAATATCACAGTGGAAAGTCAGGAGACAATAACATTAAGAGAGATTTTGTTTTCTTCTTTAAAATCAAGCAAAGAAACTTCACTTACATGGGCTGAAAAGTCAATACTCACGGATTGCTGGTTGAACAAGCAGAAGACTGGCTTACTGGTTGGCCCGTTCTCGCACACTACTGTCTTCGGGAAATCTACATCTTTATACGTAGGGTTGCGAGTACAACGATGCAATTCGGTTAGACCACAAATTAAGGATATCTTTCATTATTTAAAAGAGACAAATAGTCCTCGGTTTTATCTAGCTTTTATTGGGTTTAACTTCTCTTAAGTTCCTCTGAAAGATCCTGTGATGCGACAGGACTGGTTAGCCGGAAGGTCTAATTCTAAGCTTAGAACACTGTTATACACACTACCCTTATGGATGACTCCCAGCCCAGTGTATTCTATCTACCCCGGTTAGGACTCCCGTATATATACCCGTCGATTGAGTCTGAGTCCTCAATCTCCACCCCTCTAAAGTTTTTAATTAGTGCTGCTCTCATAGTGGAATTAATTAGTAGCGTTGATCATTCATCACCAGTCACACTTGGTAGGCTTTGTTATGTTCAGAATCATAAATAATTTTCTGTATTTTTTTTATAAGCGTCGAGTCCAGGTGCATCTGATAACTACAATAATTATGTATATGTTGTTTCTTATGTGGATGAGTGTTTGATTGTATTTAATTGTGTGAGTATGAATGGATCGTACACAATTAATCATGTGCGTGTGGAGAGGAAAACTCAGCATTCTTTTTGTTTTTTCAGAGACCCCTATATGTAAACCCAGGGAACCAGAGAGAACAGAAAGAACAATTGCAATGCTATCTAGTATGTTGAGCGATGGGTAGGGGTAGGTATGGGGGATTAGTATTTGAGCTCCACAAATCTATGACAATACGAAGGTTAGATATCGATGCTCGTCTCTGTAAAGGGATGGGGGTAGAGGGTGATTTGTGAGGATACCATGGTTGGTGATAGTAGTTCTGTCGAATCAAAAGACCTACCATGATGCCAAGTTAATGTAACCAACATCTGTGGTGCTCAGCAGCTTACAATTAATAAGGTTTTCTTTTTTGTGAGTCACCAGTAGATGTAACACTCCCCTATCGCTTAGCCCCCATGTCTGTGTCTGTCTATCTGTCTGTCTCTCTTTCTATGGAATTTTCTCTCTCTCTATCTCTCTCGCTCTCTCTCTCTCTCTGTCTCTCTCCCTCCCTTTTAATATGCCTTTTTTTCCTTCCGTCTTACACTGTTACACTGTATATTTCCACTCCTCTCATTACCACCACCATCTCTCTCTCTCACTCTCTCTCCATCTGTCTCTCTTTCCTTCCGCCTTTTACTGTTTGCCTATCTTCCTTCTCCTCTCATTATTTTCTCCCACCATCCCTCCTAATCTCTCTCCCTCTCTCTCTATCTCTTTCTACCCCTCTCTCTCTCTCACTCTCTCTCTCTCTCCCCCCCCCAACCTTTCTCTCTCTCTCTGGCCGTTTTTTCTTTTTTCTGTGGTGTATTCACTACATTGCCATCTTCAATCATGACTCTTTAACAATATATTAGATATACCCAAATCTGTTTCTGCCCTCTTTCTATAACTATTTTTATCCCTATCTAAGTCTCTTCCCCCCCCTCTCTCTCTCTCTCTCCCTCTCTTTCTCTCAAGTCACTCACTTTCCATATATCGCATTATTTTCCACACCTCTCTTTTTTGTCTCTGCGTATATATTATGTCCATGATTTTCGCTATCCTCCGACCCCGTCTCTCTCTCTCTCTCTCTCTCTCTCTGTCTTCTCTGTCTGTCTGTCTGTCTGTCTGTCTGTCTGTCTGTCTGTCTGTCTGTCTGTCTGTCTGTCTGTCTGTCTGTCTGTCTGTCTGTCTCTGTCTGTCTGTCTGTCTGTCTTCTCTCTCTCTCTCTCACTCTCTCTCTCTCACTCATGATTCTCTTCGTACAACATTCCCTCTTCTTCAATTTACTTTTTGTCCTATATCCTACTATTACCCCTCCCCCCTCACAGCTCCCTTCCTGATGGTATACCCCCTTCTCTTCACTAAAACCTGTAACTATCAGAAATTTAATGTAAGCTCCCTTCAGATCAAACAGCTTTAGGGTGTCACCACCACCGGGTGACGCAGAGCATGTGTGATAAACAACCATAATTTGTTTTGTTTCGTTTTCAATTCCTGCTTTTGTTGTAGTTGCTCTTGGAGTGATCAGTTGTCAAGAGAACAAAGCAGGCATGCGACTGTGCTAAGAGAGAATGCAGCCGTTGCATTGTGGGCCAATATTAGCAAAATATTACAGGCTTTAAAATCGACAATACAACAGTGGAAGAGGTGGTTCAAAGTCCAACATCAGCACTATATATGCTATATTGTGGACGGGCCCCAAGACGGACGTCTGACAAGACAGGTCGGGGATACCATGACTCCTGTCTCAGTCGGACACTTTATACTGACACCGACCCAACCAGTAGGGAACGCAACAGCCAGGATTCGAACTCGGGACCTTTTGCGTCGGAAGCCGATGTTCTACCCCTGACCACCGCGCCCCCCCCCCCCCGCCCAAAACGAAAATTTAATAACAAACCCCCCCTCCACCCCGCGCCCTCCCCCCCCCCCCCCCCCCCCGCTGCAACATGGGACAGTATCAGCAAAATATTACAGACTTTAAAATCAACAAGACAACAATGGAAGAGGCGGGGGGTTGGATGAAATCTTTGCGTTACATTATTTGGGTTAAGTTGGTTCAGCGTCCGACATCATCAGCACTGTATAGAGTATACTGTGGGCGGGCACCAAGGCTGACGTCTGATAATAACTTATTATTTTAACTTTGTTTCCTTTTTTCTTCTTTTCTTTTCTTTTTTTTTTTCTTTCCTTTTCTTTCCTTTTTTGGGAGGGGGGGGGGTCTAAAGGGAATAGGAAAGCTGTTGAAATCATAACTACACAGAGGAGTTGAAAATATGAAAAAGATAGAAAAAGAGAGAGATAGAGAAACAGAGAAATATATAGGAATGGAGAGAAATAAAGAGAGTATTAAAGGGAGAAAAAAAACTTAAAACAAGAGTTAGTCACTATAAAAAAAATACAGAAATATTTTGAGAGAAATGGTGGGAAGATGAAGGAGAGAAGAAAAAGTAAGTGAATGAAAAGATAACTACAGAATGAAAAAGCAAAGAGAAGAACAAGGGAAAAAAAAGAGAAGAGACAAACAAGATTGGAAAAGGAGAAGAGACGAGTAATTGAGTTGGTTTAACGTCCAACATCATCACTATATAGGCTATATTGTGGACGGGACCAAAGACTAACATCTGACAATTGTATGCACTGCCGCACACGAGACAGGCCGGTGATACCACGATTCCTGTCTCAGCCGTTTACATAAAACTGACACCGGCCCAACCAGTAGGGAGCGGAATCGTCCTGGGCCGAACCACGGACCTTTTGCGTCGGAAGCCGATGTTCTATCCCAGTACCACCTTGAACAAGGGAGAAAGGTCTAGGACAGACGAGAACGTATTAAAAGAACATCAGTCGAGGTGCTTTAAGGGTAAAATTCACTTTTCTGTGTTATTTTTCTTATTTGAAGTTTAAGCTACTGGTTGTATTGTTACCAGTACATGAAATTGTATTGTGTGATTAAACAAGCCCGGGTCTCCAGTTATGTGCTCCTGTCGCTGTGTGAGATCCTTCTTTAGAACCCACGATATTTTCAGAAACACAACTTTGGTTTCTCATAGAAAAAAAGAACTATATTTCTTATACAGGAGAAATTAAAATACTCTACGGGCGTTTTGGTTTCTATAACCCTTGGATGCATGCAACGTTATTATAAATACTTATTTAATGCACTTTAAACACACGTTAAGAGAAATGAAACAGCCCCTAAATTAAAGGCTATATGCACTAGGTCGTCAATTTCGTAGGTCCGACTACACAATTGGGGCAATGTTCATTAACTTTATTTTCTATCTTTTCTTTTTCTTTAGCAAAAAATATAACTGCAAGCTTTTCAGACAGTGAGATAACTTTCCTGGAGTGTGAGACAAGCATCCTTACACTGTCGCCAGGAGTCACGCTGTTTTGCACTGCTGGGTCCCATAATTGTAGACAAACAGTATGGAAACAGGTGGTGATGAGAGGAGACCGAATGTCTTGGAACTGCAGTTGTTTCTCTTGTAGCGGTTGCTTGTACTATAGCTACTGTTGCTACAGTATCTGCTGCTGCTTCTGCTGATAATGATAATGGTGATGATGATGATGATGAATGTGATAATAATGATGATGCTGATGATACTATTGCTACTGCTGCTGCTGTTCTGCTGATACTGATGATAATAATGCTGATGATGATGATACTATTGCTACTGCTGCTGATCCAACTATTGCTACTTCTACTATTACTTTTCTCATCTCCACTTATTTATCTCCTCCTGTATATCTATGCCTTTCTATCCCTTTCTTTGCCATATCTTTCTAATACTATCCAGCATTTTTGTCCTCACATCGGATAGAGGATGATTTTGATGGTATCTTGTACAATCTGGGACACGATTACTGGGCTACCAACAAAAAGCTACCAATGAGTCAGTGGAGCTGGCAACAGAGTACGCGAGCTAGAGCGCAGCACAGGCTTATTCGTGTTGTACAAAAGAATTTAGTTGCTTAGAATCAATTTATATAATAGCTTTCATTAGAGTTATACAACCCCAACCATAATATAATGTGCTAATAGTTAATAATTCTTATTTTTCCAATTTTAATCAGTCTCTTCTGATAATACAAGTAGTTCTAGTACACATGACACTTGTTTTTCTTCTTGGTTTTTATTTAGCCAAAAACAAGTGC
Organism: Elysia chlorotica; assembly: GCA_003991915.1. NCBI lineage: Eukaryota > Metazoa > Mollusca > Gastropoda > Plakobranchidae > Elysia > Elysia chlorotica. The sequence goes on from RQTK01001266.1 coordinate 42,246, forward strand.
CAGTTTAGGGCTCGTGTTGACAAATTCCTATTTTTTTAAATTTTCCCTGTTTGTGTTTGGCAACGTATAAAATTGTAAGTGTTGCGACGGAAAGTTTAAGGCGCAAAATAATTTTTGCTTATGTAACGACATCCACAAATGATAAAATTAACTTTACAAACTAAACTTAAAAATAAATTTTGATTTTTAACAAGGAGGTCACATAATTGATACCTTTGTAAGTTAATATATGTTGAATTACGGAGAGTCAGCGCTTTAACAAAATATCCTAACGAAACATAAAAAAGACCCTTGCTTTAGCCTTCATTCTTTAACGGTTAACGACTGTAACTCTATATGCTCGGATTTATCTAACGAGAGTCTAGACAGGTTGTAAAGAGGCCAATATAGTGCTGCTAGAATGGCTGAAAAAAAAGAAAAAAAAAAGAAAGTGGAACCATGTAACACTTTTCCTTAAGCATCTACATTGGTTACAAGTAAAAACCAAGCATTGAATATAAGACACCCATTCTAATATAGATTTCTCAACGAAACTGTTCCAAAGTTACAATTTTGTATAATATTCTCTCTCCTTCCTTACCACCAAAGTCTCTTCATTCGATCGGAAAATTCGTAATAAAAAACCCCACCTAGAACTAAAAAAGCATGGTATAAGAGCTTTCAGTGCTGCTGCACCGAAAATATGGAAAAGCCTACCACAGCAATTAAGGAACACAGATTCAGAGGCGACTTTCAAAAAGCTGTTAAAACCATCTAGCTTTATTATACATGTATTATAATAATGTAAAATCATGTTCTTTAATGAATTAATCCTTTCTTATTAATCGTAAAATTATTATTATATGTTTTCATTTCAATTTAAAAAGTGTTATTTTCTATGTTATTTGTCATGTACTTGAAAAAAATGAGATTGCATTGTGAAAAAGCGCCATGGGCTAAATTTATTGGACGTGGAGTTATTTGTTAATTTAAAAGACAAATTCCACAGACAGAAGACTGCGTATGTTCCCAATAGCACGTTCACCCGTTTCCTCCATTAGTGTATGCAATTACGTAGGCCTTAAGTTCTTTTTTTCCGTTATAAGTTATATATTTCAGCCATCCATTTCACCCCCAGGCAAGCTGCACATATGCTGAGGCAATCTATGATACACACAACGCTTCTTTTTTACGAAATTATTATTTTTATTATTATTATTATTATTATTATTATTATTATTATTATTATTATTATTATTATTATTATTATTA